>CAJHZI010000547.1:1197500-1495000 GCA_905160935.1 Enchytraeus crypticus | reverse complement strand
ATGATGAGCCTTTTCCCGAATGATGACGTCTTGTGTATTACAGACAAACCTAGAGAGAGAGCGAGAGAAAGAGAGTGAGAGGGAGATAGAGACAGGGGAAAAGAGAGAACGACAGAGAAAAAGAGAGAAAGTGAGAGACAGACAGAGGCAGAGGGAAAGAGAGAACGACATAGAGAAAGTGAAAGTGCGATACAGACAGAGAAAGAGAGAGAGAACGATAGAGAGAGAGAGAGAGGTGTGTACCTGAGCTTTTAAAACCCCCGCTTGGATATTATATATCCAGAAAAATCCCGCTTGGATATTCTATTTCTCTAACGCTAGAACAAATGCTTCATTTTCTTTATCATATATTTGAAAAATCTTTACTAGGCTCAGTTGACAGGAAGTCTTCCACTTTGGTGACAAGGGGCTTAGGAAATCATTTTGTCAAACAACGCATGAGGGAAGCTAAACGAATATCGCCTGACAGTAGAGGGTGTGTGAGCTGGACGGAAATTTCATTAGTGCGCGAATAAAAGAAAGAAATGGTAAGAATATCCCGTCGCCGTAATTACGCAAGTGAGACCAATGCTTTCATCAGTGGCACTGAATTCAGGACCGCCCCGGAATAAACTTATTGCACGACTCTGGTGGCATCGACCTTACAGGCTTCAAATGCCTTCAGAAGCATCGACCCTTAGAAAGGTATCAGCCCTTAACGGTCGTGGTCTTTTAGTAAAGTTATTTTTATTCCCATTTTTAATTTTATGCCGAATGGCATAAAATAAAAAATGCTTAAATTCGCGTAATTTTTTTTGCTCGAATGGCTGGCATTATGTCTTTAAATTAATTTACTGCAATGGGTGTAGATTGGTAAAGTTAATTATTAATCGAATTTGAACTTATGGTACCATAATCAGAAACATCGGTTCTGAGTCCTTTGAAGTTATTGCAACGTACTAGTGAAATCAAAAATTTAGATTTTCTATGAGTTACCTTACCTTGAGGATGACACTGAGTATACATTCGTCTGAAAAAATTAACGCTTTTAGCAACTGTTGCTGCTTTAGTTGTTGCTGATTACTTGACTATTACTGACAATAATATTTTCGATTTTACATTTAGTCATAATACAATAGCAGTTGTAAAAATTGTATAGAATTATTATACGAAATCGTGAATTAGTTCATGAATCTCTAGTCTCACCAGCGATACGATTGTAATTCATAAGATTTTAATTCATAAGATTTTAATTCATGGATAAAAGTGCTTTTCATACTAATAATCTCATTGCATAATCGTGTAATTTTGAATAAAGTTAATGTCAAGTTTGCACCATAAATTTCCACTTTCTTCAATCGATACAGTGGGTGTATGCCTTATGAGTGTCCAGGGAAATTCGCCAGTAGGTATAGAGACTTAGAACTTGGCAGTAGGGAAATATTGAAGCGCTGCTTCCTCGAATATTAATTTGATTAATAACTGTCAATCGGCTATTTGCACAACCTCTCACTTAAATGTTTTTCATCGAGGCAAAAAGTCAAGTACTTCAATGTCTCCATTTCATTTATTCAGGGAAATCATAACTTAAATTATGTCGTTGAAAATTTATTTAATGTCAAAATGCTAAAATCGTTTTATTAAACCCATTCAGTGCAGCACAAAAATTGTTGTTGTGAACTTTTGTGCCTGAATGTTTCAAAACTTGATTTCATTGGGTTTTTTTTCGCATGCGGTTGTGGTATTCGAATTCATGGAGTATGCTTATTGGGACAAGACGAACCAGATTTAAAGACCGGCGTTTCAACACTATTAACCAATATCTTAGAACAAGTTTTAAAGGCTAAAATTTGGTTGGATATTATGTAATGTTTGGAACTGGATAATTATTATTCAATCAAAATCTAATAGTTATTTGCAAGTAAATATCAGTCTCAGGAGACTGGTTATTTGCAGGTCTGTGGCATCTAACACCTCCATATATTTCTATCCTCTGCCTTTCTCTTCTTATCAGCACACGAGTAAGTTACCAAAACTTTCAATATTACAAGTCAAGGTCTACCTCTAGAGATCTTTCCTTCCATTCTTCTTTCAATTATATCTTTTAGTAAATCATCCCCTCCCAGAATATGTCCGATTCATTTCTATTCTACTAAATGTATCAATTGTGCATATTTACCAACACTATGTAGCACTTCTTCTTTCGTAATTATTTTCAGTCCATTTGATCTTCTCCATTCTTCTTCGTAGCCACAATACGAATGCTTCCAGTTTCCGATTATCATCCTTTTTTACCGTTCGGGTTTCACAGCAGGGCAAAGGCTTGGTCTACACTATAGTTTTCATAGTTCGGTTTTCGTGGACTCCCTCAAACCATCTGTTATTAATTATTTTCTATTACTTAAGGACTCCTTGTTTGTGCAATTTTACATGCTATTTCTGTAATTTATTTCGTTACGCTATTTCTTTCTTTACTTCGCTTATCTTTTGCTGTCGCTAGTTTAGAATTTGACAAACTTTTTCCATATTTCTTCATTTAAGCTTTTTATACGAATATACGATTTACGCAGAAGGAAATTTGCGTTAAGCTAATATTTCAAACTAATGTAAGTGCCTTAATTATTCTGTGCAGTAGTTATTCTATGCAGTAGTTATTCTATGCAGTAGTTATTCTGTACAGTAGTTATTCTGTACAGTATTTATTCTATACAGTAGTGATTCTGCAAAGTAGTTATCCTGTACAATAGCTATTATGTGCAATAATTATTCTGCGCAGTAGTTATTATGTGCTATAGTTATTCTGTACAATAGTTATTCTGTAAAGTAGTTATACTGTACAGTATTTACAAGTATTCTGTACAGTTTTTATTCTGTACAGTAATTATTCTGTACAGTAAATATTCTGTACAGTAAATATTCTGTACAGTAAATATTCTGTACAGTAAATATTCTGTATAGTAGTTAATAATTCAGTAAAGGCTTCTTAGCTCACAAAGCATTTCCCTACGTATATCTGAAAAAAATATAGATAACTTTTTTCATTATGGAGAATTAACTAATTTTTTACTATGATGAAGCTGTAGATTTGAGTATAGTATATAGCAGTAAAATTACAGTGACATTATGAAGCTCGAAATAGATTGAATCATAAAACATTTATCTTCTTCTCATATCTTACAATTTGATATGCTAAATGCTATTTTAGACAGCGATGTCAAGAGTTTTTGAAGATTCTGTTAAATCGTAATAAATAAATCTTAAGTCTATATGCCATCTAAACAACTTTATAATTTTTTAATAGTTATCGATGAAAACTGAAAAAATCTACATCTACTAAACAGCTCTTTTGAGCTAAGCGGTGCAACGATTTAAGCAGTATTGTCTTTAAGCAGACGGATTCAAAGAGCTTCGTGTGATTTTTGTGACACGTTTTACGTCGGGTGACGTCATATTTGTTCCGGAACGATCTGGAACTTTACAGGCTTTTAAATGTCACGTCCATTTGAGGGGCTCCTGCAGCTATCCATGTTAATCTCTACTAAAAATTTTTTAAATTTTAATTTTTTAAACATTATTCGATACTTCTATATTTAGGCTGGATCACATACTGACTTAAGCGTTAATTAATCTTCTAAACTTCGCAATAAATAAAAAACTTAGGCTTAATTGAGTAATTAATTAATAAGTAGAATTATTTAATTAATACTTAGGTCTAATTACTTAAATTATTAAATGCTTAATTAACTGTTGAAAATGAAAGCAGTGTGTAAGCTTTAGCAATATTTCCAGAAAGGATATCAATAATATGATTTGAACTCAATTTCCTAATCATATATCTCTCTCTAGTGTTCTGTCCAGTAGTAAGTCCAAGATTCATATTCCCACTAGCAGTCTCAGTCGCGTTCCATAAAGAGCATTCCATCGATAAGCAAATTAGTCACAACCGACTATGCTTTATAGACACTTCAATATAGCCTACAGCTTAAGAGTATATAGCTTATAAGGTTGTTTCCTTTTTCCTCTCTAAGTTCTTGTTTAATATAAAACATTTCAGAGATTGTTTTCTTAATGTTTATTTTCAATATGCCTGTTTATGTCTTTGATTCAGGATTTCGAAGTGTGCTTTTTGATTGAAAGTGCTGCAACATTGTGCACTTTGATTCAAGGTTGTGCAACGTTGTGTACTTCACTTCCAGCACTTGAGCTGCTACTATATATATATATATATATATATATATATATATATATATATATATATATTATATTGTTTACTTTACAGTTGAACAGCTCAAGCATGCATTTGTGTTATTTACATAATCTTGAGATAGTACTACAGAAATCCTATAAAGGAATTCTTTCAGCAGTACCTTGGAATTTATTAGTATATGTTGTGACATTTATACAGAATCGGTAAATTGCGCTCTTTTATCGCAACTCGCAATTCTCTCTTCAGTTACAGTAACACATCTGTCTATTTTCAACCTTTATTTGTTGACTTTTCTCTGCTGTCTCTTCTAAATTAATTTATATTGTTTTCGTTCGTGACTTAGTTGACCTTTCCGCTGAATATAAAGTCGTGAAGGTCAAGACTTCGTTCCTGTGCTGCTAGGAAAGGATTTACGAAAACGTCAGTACCGCATACAGTAAAGAAACTCTCTCGAACATGCAGTAGAGAAACTTGCTCGAACATACAGTAGAGAAACTCTCTCGAACATACAGTAGGCTAATAAGTGTTTTCTTCAGTACTCGTAATTAAATCTCTACTTTTTACTAAAATCATCATCGTCATCATTATAAACTTCCATTGAATCCTAGTTTAAATAGGATCGGGGTTAGAAAACTTTCTAGCAATTTATGGAGCCTAGGATCTCATCAGCCTAATTCCCTTTATAGCTTATGTTTACATCTTAGTGCTTTGTCGCATTTTACGACACGTGCAGTCCACGGTTGGTCTATTTTTCAGCAATCCGGGCAAGCTTATGCTTTTAGACTAAGACAAATGTTAAATCTTACTTAAATGAATATGATTTCTGCTGCAGAAGAGTAGAGGACCAAAACAAGCTGTAAAATTATATAATATTTTAAGCTAAATTACACCACCAAAGTCGGTTCGGTTCTTATAGTCATTAAAAAGCAAATACGTGAAGCGGGTTAAATTTAATGGCTGATATTTTCACGAAATTTTTGTTTGCGACAGCTGAAAATTAATTGTTCGGTTTTATACGTGCTAATGTTCAGGGTACAGAAGCAAAGACCAATCGGTCCTGTTGGGAAATAGCGACTAATCAGATGCTGAGGAAAGAAAAAGAAACCATCTCAGACTCAATAAATTCTGAGCTGAAGTGTGCATAAGATTTAACAGTATGTCATTGATGTGATGAATTGCATTAATTATGTACATTTTAGAAAGAATATAGCTAAGTTACAATTTGAAATATATGCGTTAGACACTCCATTTGTTGGAACACTTCTTCTTCAGTGCACTGCCGAGTGGCAGGTTCATGGTACATAGTCATACTCAAAGTCTGTTTTCTCGTTCCTTAAGAGCACTCTTTATATCAAAAAGTTAATCCCTTCACAAAGTCTATGCCTTATCCATGCCTTATGTAGCCTATAGCTTTGGAAAAATATGGCTTCTGAGGTGGTTTCCCGTTGCCGTCCTCAGTTAGGTGGATTAATTACCATTTAATCCTGGGGGAAAATATTTCATGGTGAGGTGGGTCCCCTCTTGCCATCCTCAGCTCCTGCCTTCAGTCGCCTCTTACGTACACGCGGCGGATTGTTTGCGATTGCACTATTCTGCAGTGGTCCAATCACACCAGAGCACAACACGGGGAACACTAACGAGATATATTTGCCGTGGCAAAATTCTTCTAATGTGTAATGGGGTTGACAACATTATTTGTCTCATTCCTGGTGGGAGTGTGACATATTGCTCATTATTAACATGAGTAATCAAAGGGAGATGAACTGTCGCACCGAGAAGTTAACATTGGCTACCAGTCAGTGAATGTATGGTATTGGTAGCTGGGTCACTGATAAAATCATTGATAAAGTTACAGACTTATTCCACATAGAATCACTTATAGAGTCACTGATAGAGACACTGATAGAGACACTGAGAGACACTGAGAGAGTCACTGATAGAGACGCTGAGAGACACTGCTAGAGACACTGATAGTATCACTGATAGAGTCACTGATAGAGACACTGAGAGACACTGAGAGAAACACTGATAGAGTCACTGATAGAGTTACTGGTAGAGTCACTGAGAGAGTCACTGATTGAGACACTGATAAAGACACTGATAGAGACACAGACAGATTCACTGATAGAGTCACTGATACAGTCACTGATAGAGAGACTATTATAGAGTCACTGATAGAGTCACTGATAGAGTCACTGATAGAGTCACTAGAGTCACTGATAGAGTCACTGATAGAGTCACTGATAGAGTCACTGATAGAGTCACTGATAGAGTCACTGATAGAGAGACTATTATAGAGTCACTGATAGAGTCACTGATAGAGTCACTGATAGAGTCACTGATAGAGTCACTGATAGAGTCACTGATAGAGTCACTGATAGAGTCACTGATAGAGTCACTGATAGAGTCACTGATAGAGTCACTGATAGAGTCACTGATAGAGTCACTGATAGAGTCAATGATAGAGTCACTGATAGAGTCACTGATAGAGTCACTGATAGAGTCACTGATAGAGTCACCGTTAGTCTTTAAATTCTATTTGTCGTGTTCAGAGTTGTTGTATTCATTAATGAGGCGAAAGTTATTTTGCAATCTGCCTTAAATCTCTAAAAATTAGACTATTCCAAAATTTCAGTAAAAATATCAATTAGTTCAAAACTTGTATGCTAATTAACAGGGAGCGTTTGGTTCATGTTGCATGCACGGCTACTCCACTAATATCCCCCATTACGCTCTTTTATAGCTAATCGTTAGCATTATAATGTTTCTATCAAGTCCGGGTTTAAAGCTCTATATCATGCAATCATTTGGTTACAGAAGTTTAATTGAGTTATTACGATTACAAAACAGTATAGACTCGAGTTACATGTACCTGCTTCTCTGCCAACACTGAAGTGAGATTCGGCATTGACTTGAACTAGGCTTATACGGTAGAACGTAAGTGAAAAGCTATATTCTAAGACTTCCCTGTCAGCATTCCAGAAAACTATCGTTTATCCTTGATCGATAGTAGTTTCGATTTAATATAGTATTATAGTGTATATTCATTGTCATTGTAATACATGGTATGTTACAGAATTTTATAATTACTAAAGCTAAAAAGCTAAAGCTAAGGTTAAAGTCAGTTTCCTCACTCGAAAGCGATGTCAGTGACGGGCGAGTTGCATAGTAAATTCATAGGCTCAACATTTATACTTCATGCAGAGTGTCGCCGATTAGATGAGTACGGCAATATATCAATATTTCACCTGATTCTATTTTTTGATGGATTCTTACTTTCCTAACGAAACTAATAATAGAAAGCAACCTGTACTGAAGCATACGTTTGTGCGAGTAAATCATTCTTTCCGCCTGTCTTGCTTGTCATGAGCACTCAAGTTAGACAAGCGACCTCGGTCGACATCCCTCTAACCTGTTGTGTCCTACTACAAACGACCGGTCTCTTACTTATCTGTAGTGAATGCTTTCCATCATTTCTGCAGCTGATAGTAGTGAGCGGGTATATTTTTTAGAAACACTATTTTGCTAGAGAAAAAACGCAAGACATCGAATTTCTAGACTTTATTTTGAACTTTATGTTGCACATTTTGTGTAAATGTATTTCTTTAAAAAATTGTTTTTTCCATTTTTAGAAACCATTTAAACAGCACAAGTTGGTTTTAAAATATTTAACATTTAGATATAGTGCTATGTTGATACAGATTGGGCATTATGCAAAGTTTAGCAATTTTTTGTAATCGGCACTTCCAGTTAATAAAAAATCCACTAAGGGTTCCATCCATTCAATCCGGACCTCCATAAATCACGCTCCATAGAGTCCGCACATTCCAATTACATCACGCAGATAGAGACTACCAACTATAGACAAAACGAAGACAATTGTTTCATTCACTTCATGCTTCAACATTAATTTTGTCAGTTACTCGGTCTACTTGATTATGCCGCCTTTTCCGTTTATTTTCTGTCATTGTTTCATTTAATCCAAATTCTTTCTCAATTATTATTTATTTTCTAATGAAAATATTAAATTACTGTTTGCCGATATATTTTTATGAGTAGTAGACCATTGCACACTTGTAGACTTGTAAAGTGAGAGATCACAAAATCTTTGAAATAGTTGTGTAAGACTGACAATAACTCAAACGTAGATATATTAACATGCAGTTGCTATTTTGTATTATTATTGTATTGAATTTTAATTAAACCCCAATGCGGATTTGAAAACCCTGTGCAGTAATACTGCAGAAAGAATTTTCTATTTATATAAATTTTCTATCTATACCCTGTATACTATAGGTCCATGGTACATAACGCCTCCACTCTTCTCTGTCTTCCGCCTTCCTCTTCATTTCCACATATGAGTGGGTCTTTAAATCATTTAACATACCTAATCTCGGCCTGCCCCTGCCTCTTTTTCCTTCCATTCTACCTTCTATGACCTCTTTTAATAGACCTTCCCCCTTACAATGTGTCCTATCCATCTCTTCTTCCTATTTATTAATACATTTATCAACTGTCTATCTGTGCCAACTCTCTCCAGGACTTCCTCATTTGTAACATTTTGAGTCCAGCTAATCCTCTCCATTCTTCTCCAAATCCACATTTCCAATGCCTCCAGTTTCCTAATATCTTCCTTCCTTAAGCTCCATGTTTCACATCCATACAATAGCGTGATCCAAACCAAAGTTTTCACTATCTTTATCTTTGTGCCTTTCTCTAGACTTTTTGTTTACAGTTCTTTTCTACTACCAAAGGTCGCTTTTGCTTGTGCAATCCTACTGCATATTTCTGTCTCACATTTCCCATCATCGGTTATAGTATGATCCAAATATTTGGAACTCCTTACCTGTTCCAATTTCGTACCATTTATTGTGATATTAACTTCACCTTTATTATTGGACACTCTCATAACCTTGGTCTTTTTTATATTAATCTTCATGCCATATCTTAGGGCCGTATCATTCAGCCTATCCATGATCTTCTGCAATCCAATCTCGCTTCCCGCTACCATTCCTTGGTCATCTGCAAATCTTACATCTTGTAACAAATTCCCTCCTACTTTTATTCCTTCTTCCAAGTCTTCCATGGCTTCCTCCATCATTGTCTCAGCGTACATGTTAAACAGCAGCGGCGAAATGCTACAACCTTGTCTTACTCCATGTCCTATCCCACCTTCTTCTGAGTATTCTTGTTGGATTTTGATTACTGCTCTTGGATTCATGTACAAGTTCAAAATTAGTCTTCTATCTCTCCAGTCAATTTCTATTCTTTTTAGGATATTCATCATCGTTATCCAATCAATCCTGTCAAAGGCCTTCTCGAAGTCTACAAAGCATACAAAAACGTCATTTTCATATTCTAAGCTTCTTTCGCAAAGAACCCGCATTACTTCTATTGCTTCTCTTGTGCCGCATCCTTTCCTAAAGCCAAATTGTGTCTTGCTCAGTATCATCACTGTTTTCGATTGAATGCGACTATTTATTATCTTTAATAAGATCTTCGATGCATGAGGTATTAAACTGTTTGTTCTGTAATCCGAACACTCCACAGCATTGGCTTGTTTGGGTATTTAAACAGTATAATCTAAAATTACAATAAAATTACAATTTACTGATTGAATTCACAAATATATATTAAATATTAGTGAGTCTGAGAAGTTGGCCTGTAGAAATCCATAGCCTGAAAAATTATTCATTAACGATGTGAATCTACATGTATTAAATTGAATAAAATAAAGTATTACAATAAAGAAAGTTAAAATATATGGGCATAAAAGCTTGCGATTTAACAAATGCTGTGCCATACATTTAGAAAACAAAATATTCCATACAACTTGTACGTTTAAGATAGAATGATTTACAACTATTCCAATTTTTACTATTTTTTTATTTTGATTTCTCTGAGAAGTGTGAAGGACGCACGATCGTATATAGCTACTATTTTATCAAATGATTTATTAAAAATATAAAGTAGATTATATAGTGACCAAAACTATAGAAAATATTGAATGAACAAAAACTACAGTCCACAGAAGCACTTATGGATACTACAGTCCATAGAAGCACTTATAAATTTCCATCGTAAAAGTAGCAAATTGAAGGAAAAATGCTTAATAGAACTTGAGTACAAATGAAAAGGTAACTACAAAGAGCGATAAAATGCGTACACTACATAAAAAATAAAAGTAATAACAACTCGAAAAATTACCTCAAAGGTTTACGTTTATGGACGAAAAGGTTACGAGGCGATCGATGATAGAATGGATTACAATTTCCTATTGAGGGCAGAAAGAATGGGCGCAGACATGGTAGAGAGAAACTAAATTTGTTTCCAAGTCGAGAACAAATATGTATGTGACAGCTGATGTGACCTCATATTTAACCGATGTGTCGATCATTTTCTTGTTCTCGAGTAAGCGATCTCCTACAATTCTCTTTAGACAATTTCTCATCAAAAGTCATTGCCTAAAACTATGCAGAGCGTTCAAGGTTATGCTAGTAAGGGTATCAGGCTATAAAAAGCTCAAAGTTTAGTTGGGTTAAACGAATTTCACAAAATTTTACTTTTTACGTTAATGTTTCTATAGGCAAACGTAAATTTGAGCATGACATGCAGTATTAAAAACCGCCTCGTCATATTTTGAATTATGTGTTTCCGTCAATTACCTCTAAATAATGCTAACGTAGTTCGTATTAACATTTTCTACAACCTTATAGTACGCGTGTAAAAAGTTATACACAGAATTTAAAAGTACAAATTGATGACTATGATGTTTATACGAAAAAAGTTAAGCTAGCTAAACCACACATTAATCACACAAGTAACTTGTGTGATAAATTAAGAAATTAGTTTGGATATTCAATTAACTCTAATATACTAATGTATAGTCAGCTTGAATTAGAACCATTAGATTTTCTCCAATTCCGTTCAAACTGATATTATTTATACTTTGTATTGGCCAGAATTAAAATACCAAATAATGTCAATAAATAAAAGTTAAACTAAGATCAAGAATCACTATTATTTAAGAAAACGCTAAAAGTATATTAAGCGATAATGTACGTTTAAAGAACTCACATTAGCTGCCGTCATGTATCTGCTGCAAATGATCGTTCATTTCGATCTGTATAACTGTAAAATAATCTCTTCGTTCAAGCGATTCAAAACAGATCCGGAGTGGGACACATATCGGACTTTGTTGTGGACCGCCCTCGTGGGATTACAACGTCCCGGGACTTATTCGCAGTTCAGCGGAATAGTTTCTGCGGACAGGACACTCGGAATAGTAATGACGTTTCTTATATCACAACATAAAAGCGACGCGCCCTCAAAGTTAACAACATTCTTATTGCGGCTAGTCCGATGATTCTGACGATGACTAGTAACGGATTCGAATGAAATGTATAGCCGCAAAGCCCGTTAACTGACAGGCTATTTGCTGATCTGTACCATAAATAGTGCAGTTTTTTCAGACTTTACGGAATGCCAAAATACAAAGTGCAATTAGTTAGTTATAGATAACGTGTTATGATGGCATATGCAGTGTGTATTTTAAACTATGAAAAGTTTAGCAGTTGTCTAGAGTGGGCATTTCACAACTACATCACGAAATGTGGATGTACAAAATGTGATTGATTGTTACAGATAAAGATATAGTGATACGTATATATACATACATATACATATACATATATATATATATATACATACATATATATATATATTACATATATATCTATATATATATCTATATCTATATATATATATATATATATATATATATATATATATATATATATACCCTTTGGTAGTAGAAAAGAACTATTAACAAAAAGTCTAAAGAAAGACACAAAGATAAAGATAGTGAAAACCTTGGTTTGGACAACGCTATTGTATGGATGTACAACATGGACCTAAAGGAAGGAAGATATTAGGAAACTGGAGGCATTGGAAATGTGGATTTGGAGAAGAATGGAGAGGCTTAGCTGGACTCAAAAGGTTACAAATGCGGAAGTCCTGGAGAGAGTTGGCACAGATAGACAGTTGATAAATGTATAAAGAAATAGGAAGAAGAGATGGATAGGACACATTCTAAGGGGGGAGGTCTATTAAAAGAGGTCATAGAAGGTAGAATGGAAGGAAAAAGAGGCAGGGGCAGGCCGAGATTAGGTATGTTAGATGATTTAAAGACCCACTCATATGTGGAAATGAAGAGAAAGGCGGAAGACACAAAAGAGTGGAGGCGTTGTGTACCATAGACCTGCCAGTAGGCAGTGCATTAAGAGAGAGAGATACATATATACAGTATATATATACATGTATATATATATATATATATATATATATATATATATATATATATATATATATATAAGATATACATATATGTATTTGTATTGTACGCAACTTACTTAACAATATCCAGCACTAGTTTACGCCTATATAGCCTGCAACAGATTGGCAAGGTGGCCTGACAGTTGGTTCATCAGATATTAATCAATTCGGTATACTTGGTAGTTCTCCACATGATTCAGCAAGAGCTTCATCTAGTGGTTTATCAAATGGCCACCTGACAGTTCATCCAGTGGCTCATCAGAAGGCTCATTAAGAAGGTAACCAGTTGGTTTACCAGAGGATTCATTGATATTACACCAAATAGCTAACCAAGTGGATAGCCGAGTGACTCATTGAATGGACCATTACGTGGTTTTTTTATAGATAATTTACCAGTTGCTTCATCAGGTGTTTTATCAGGTAGTTCGTTAACTCCCTTACGGAAAAACCCCATAGAAATTTCACATGTGAAATTTTCACATGTTAATTTGGCTGTGGGGTTTTCATGTGATCACATGCGCTTGATCACATGTGAATGTCGTGTGTTTCGTGTGAAATATATCTGCTGTTCACATGTGGATAATATAACGTATCACACGTGAAAAACATATGATTCACATGTTACAATTCGTTTAACATTGGGTTCACATAGACTTTATAACATGTGAAACATATAGGAAACACATATGATACACATTACAAATCCATGTGATTCCTATGTGTTTCTCACATGAAATTTAAGTTAAAATCACGAGATTAGATGTGTTTAGCATGTGAATCACATTATATTCATATGTCTCTGCACATGTGAAACCTATAGTAAACCCATGTGATTCTTATGAGTTTCTCATGTGAATATCGATATGTTTAGCATGTAAATCACATTATATTCATTGGTTTGTGTACATGTGAAATCTATAGCAAAACCTTGTGATTCTTATGAGGTTCTCATGTAACCATCTACGTGTTTTGCATGTGAATCACATATCATTCATAGGCTTGTGCAAATGCGAAACATAACAAAACCATGGCATATGATTCTTATGATTATGATTATTCTTATGATTATGACGTTTTCATGTTATGTAATTTGCATATGAATCACGTACCATTCCTAGGTGTATATACATGTAAAACATTAAAGCATATGATTCACAGTCTTCTCATGAGGAAATCATGTGCAGACTGTGAAACGGTGATTAAAAATTTTCATTTTTTCAAATTCAAAATTTTCATGTTCAATGAAACGAATAATAAATATAATATATTACTAACAAGCATATTGGTACTAAAATAAATATTAAAGAGTGTGATTTATACGTGATAAGGCCTAAGCAACATATGCATCATACGTGATGCAATTCACGTTTCCAATGTACGTATCACATGCTATTCAAACTTAGCTATACAAGTAAACAATATAAACATTCGTATGGTTCCAGTGCTTAGTAATTAGTTTCATCACACACAAAAACTGTGTATTTCTAATACAATCTTTCCTTACGGAAACATGTGAAAGAAATAAAAGAGTATTTTCCATTATTCTTTAATTCACAAGAATTAGCATCTTATCGCATTACGCAATACGACCACAATAGATGAAATTTTTCGGATACATTATGCGGAACAAAATAGTTGAAAATATCATATTGACAGGAATAATAGAAGAAAAAAGATGCAAGGGTCGACAACGAATGACGTTTATTAAGAGTCTTAGCAAATGGATGCAGTTAACTGAAACAGAGATGATCAGAGCAACAATGAACAGAGACAGGAATATGACCATGATCTCCCAGGCTTGGAACAGGCACGGCACTTAGAGAAGAAGCATCTTATCATATTAATATGCACAAATTACAGTTACTCAACAATTGAGATATGTTAGAGTGAAAATTGTTCGAGTGACGCTAGGTGAGTTTTGAATCTGCTGACAGCATTTCTTTCGTCTTCGCATTTTTGCACCGTTTTCGATTTCGTCATGAAGTCCGTGACTGCAGGAAACTTCTTAACCACTTAACCTGAAATAAAATAAAATATCAGAGTAGTAGACACTAGGCAGTTAAAACTTTCTTACACTTTATGCATCAATGTGTCTCTTATATTATCTGTACCTGTTTTATCTAATTCTTGATGAAACAGGCCAGTTCTTGATTTTATAAATATGACCACAGTCTAATTACATATGGTCTTTATCATGATCGTATACTTCTAACAGCAGAAGCTGCTTCATGCTTTACAATTTATAACTATATGCTTCACAAATTAAAACAACTATACTATTCAAGACTGATAACTACTAAGTAACAGTTTATAAAGCTAGTAAAAAAATTAGCATTTTTACATATATGACTATAACTAGTGATACATAAATATGGGCCAACATTTCCCATTACCTTGAAAATTTGAAAATTGTACCAAATGCTCAAACTTTTTATTAATAGGAAAGCTTTAGAGATCTTACTCTTACTGAGTTTAAAGTTAGTAGTATAAAGCTGTATAATAACTGAAAATAAATTACCTAACAGACATATGATAAACTCCACATTTTCTCGAGCAAAAGAGCACACAAATATATGCATATAATTGCCATTCAAGAACTTCATGATCACTTCATTATCTGAGAAATTTAGTTAAAACAGTTGGGGACTCATAAATTAATGCAAAGCGAAACCAGTACAAAAAGTTCCCAAAATCTTTGGCTTACATTATACTCATCACTAACCATTATTACGCTAACCCTTTATTAAACAGGCCATGACAGTGTCCTTTGTGATACGGATATTACACTAGTTAATTTTCTGCAAATCATAATTTAAAAAAATGAATAGATATAATATGTTAATGTCAATAGCAAAGACACAAATACATAAATGACATACAATGTATCAATAGCAATTCCTACATCTACCGCATGTATACATTTATACTTGTATATATACATGTATATATATATATATATATATATATATATATATATATATATATATATATATAACAACATGTTGACATCCCGAGTAGTCGGGCAGTAATTAAAAGTAAGACATTATTTGAATAGTTTCTATTGAAATCCATTCAATTGAAAGCACTAAGATCCATACCATCGTCAGAAATGGCATTTGGTTGGTGAGAGCCTAGGGTCCAGAAATTGCTACAAAAATGTAAACGAATGGAATAGTTTTAAAATGATGGATTTACTGATGATACGATGTAGGACAAAGAGGATTCGAGACAGTCTGTTCGTATCCCGACTCTAGTTAAACTGGGATTCAAGGGGAAGATGATGATTCTAATGTAATGACAACTAAAAACAAAACAAGTACAACTATATTCAACTTCAATTTTCTACTTTTTAATTTCTACGCTGTATTTAACTTTATTAATTCAACTAAAATATTTGCAAAATCTTTATAGTCTTCACCATCAGTTTAAAGAAATCGAATATGCTAGAAGATCCTAATTTAAATCAAATTTTTGTTTCAATTTTGTATTTTAACAACGCCGCCATTGTTGTAGTTGTAAAACATTTGTTTCCATTTAGTGTTACAAATTTTCGAAAACTATGTCATTAAAAGTAATTTCTTGCAGTAACAACAACATAAATGACAGTACTAAATTAGCTATCCAGTCTATCCTCAACGATAAAAACCTATCACTATGGGACGTCATTTTGTCAAACGGCGGATAAAAATAACAAGATCCTAAAACGCTGCAAAGTCTAAGTTTCAGAGAATCCGCCCAATTAAATATGGATCTCTTAACATTTAAATTCATCCAGCAGCTAAATTAACAATTCCACTGTTATCACTAAAAAGATCATTTTAGGCAATTGTTAATTTGCTATAGACCTAGATGTAAAAGGAGATACTATTGCTTTGCAACTCTCCAAGCAATAGTCAGTAATTAACCTTTATTTTGTTCTAACAACTTTAACTGTTTGAATATAGGTGCGTGTCCCTACTTGAATTTCGATGGAATTCATTTTTTGAAGGAGCAAAATATTATACTTAACTGAACTTATATACTGTTAGTTCAGGAAGTTGAGAGACTTAATTGTTAAAATTAAATTGTTTCATGCAGCATTACAGCAATTAATTCGCTCCCCCGGATTTGACTATGATTGAATGATCCGTAAGCTACGTACGTACTACGTAAGCTACGCAATTTAGGCCTATAACCTTTTGTAATAACAAACATTACAGTGAAATGAGAAATCATGTTGATATAGACCAATTTTGCTATCACAGATTTAAACAGTTAGGCAATTAATTTATTCGATTTCCGTGTAATCAATCCTGTGAATTATACTGAGTGTGAATTGCTCTCATTTTAATAATACTCTTACAATTAGGCCTACTCGCAGTTGTAAATGCTAAGAATTCTAATGTTGACGTCATGCAATTTCGTCACTGAAGGCGATGTCAGTGTCTGGAGAGCCCAGGAGAGCAGTTGTAAAGCAATTGTAAGAAATTAATATATTATAATTGTAATGAATACGCCTTATTCACAATTTATAGATTAAGCAATATATATTATAGATCAAAAGCAAATATTATACAGCAGTTATTTATAAATAATAAGTGCGTAGGGTTTTTCAAAAGATTTATAATAGATGATATAAGCCGAGGTTATACGTGGGTATAGCGAGTTTATTACGCAGGGTGTTTCCACAGTGACGCAGCTGGCGCGCAAATCGACAAAGAGAGAAGTGCTGTGATAGGCTGGAGTCGATCGCTCGAGTAGTATATAAAGCGGCCGTCGACACATACAAAATCAGATTGGGTACTGCGTGGTTCGTCTGCGCAGTAACTCAGGGAGGCCAGAACCTTCTACGCGAAAGTACTGGGAACTGAGGGAGTACGTAATATCCCAATCCCAAGGCAAAAGTACGATTAGTATACAGAAATACGGTCTTCGTCTAGCCGAAAGCTTTCAAGCTCGCTTGTTAGCCTAGGCTCATAGCCCCTCAGGTTGACTAGTTTCCCAAGCCGCGAAGGCTAATTGGAGGCAAGAGAGTTCGGTGTCCCCTTGGGTAAGCCCAGGTAAGAGGCTGGTAGTCCACGGCAATACTCGGGTCGAGTCCGTCTCTGCGGGTATTTGCTAAGCGCCTGGGTCGAGTGTGTCTCTGCAGGCGAGGAGGCTGGTAGTCCACGGCAATACCCGGTTCGAGTCCGTCTCTGCGGGTATTTGCTAAGCGCCTGGTTCGAGTGCGTCTCTGCAGGCGGGAGACGTGGAGTGCGCTTCCACTCCCGGTTCGGGTCACCGTATCACTTCGCCTCGAGAACCACGAATGTCACGGGATAGAATCTACCAAAGGAGCATGGCAGAAACTCAACCGTCGTAGCCTAAATACGTAGAAGGCGTGGAGTATGCTTCTACTCCCGACTCGGGCCAGCGCGGACGCTGTGCACCGGGTTACCGAGAACCCAATTACGAAGTAGGCAAGGGGGGTTGGACCGTGGCCTACTCAGTCGGAAATGAACAAGAAATGCCTATCGAGACGGATGATACCGGGAAAGAAGTATCATCCGAAGACGCAGTAACTCGGTTCCTCCTGACAAGCGGTACCCTTAGTAAAACATTCGACGAAAAAACTGCCGTCTCGAAGCACTGCCGACCGGCGAGCGAGTCCAGAAGTAGACAACCGCTCGAGGACGAACAGGCAGCAAGGCTGTTCAGGAAAATAATAGATGGACTGCTCAAAACGCGCTACATAGGGCAGAGCGTAGAGGGTCGCTACGGCCATGCCATTGTTCTTTTGTACATGGATGATACGGCCCTAATACGATCATTATCACACCTATCGCAGCATTCTATGGCTTTACGATAGGGGCGGGGATAGTAAAAATTCAAGTACGTCTCTGTGGGGAGGTGAAAGCAAAATGTGGACAGAAATGTCTAATAATAGAGAGAGAAGAGAGAGAGAGGAGAGAGATAGATACAGATAAGGGAGGAGAAAGATATATATATATATATATATATATATATATATATATATATATATATACATGTATATATAATATCATATATAATATTACGTGTATATATACATGTATATATATATATATATCTATATTATATATATATATATATATATATATATATATATATATATACATGTATATATAATATCATATATAATATTACGTGTATATATACATGTATATATATATATATATAAATATATATATATATATATATATATTTATATATATATATATATATATATATATATTTATATATATATATATATATATATATATGAGAGAGAGAAAGAGAGAGAGAGAGAGAGAGAGAGAGCATAGGCGTAACCACCAGCTAAAATCTGCGAGGGACACAATTAAGAACATGTGAAAAATTTCGTATTGATAAAATTGAACTTTGTCTTTATTCAGGATTTATCTGGCACTATTCACATGTGTTTCTACAACCCCATAACTCCACATGAAGAATTCCCATGTTATTACATGGGGTTTATTATTCATACTTTATGGGGTACGTGTGATTCACATGTGTACCACGAACGCAACATGTAATTCACACAAAATAGCATGAATCGACCACATGTGATTCACATCAAACACATGTGAAAAAAAAATTAAGATAAATTCACATGGGGATCCCATGTGAAATCCATGTTAAAGCATGGTTTTTTTTCGTATGGGCTGGTTAATCGTGTGTTTACAAAGTAGGCCATTAGGTGGTTCACTAGAGGTTTGGCTAGAACACTTGTGTAGGGTAATACACTGTAGAATAATTCAAGACCCAACTGTACAAATAAAAGGAAAAGTTAAAAACAAATGGACACCAACACCAAATATATCCGAATGATAAGTTTTGAGGTTTTAAAATAATGATTCATGGAAGCTATATACCATTATCTTTTTTCTTTCTCTTCAGCACATGTTTCTTCAGATCGATTGTGGTGAATCGATTTGTGATGACATGTGATGGGAGGAAGCCCCTGACATCATTCTTGTATGAAGAAACGGACGCTAATCCTTTATTATTTCGGTCTTTGTACGACACTTGTTAAATTTCATAGTTGTCTAATTGACGAAATAAAGATCTTCATTACTGTTATTATTATTATGATTATTATTATTATTATTATTATTATTATTATTATTATTAATACTATCGAATATCTTTTCAAACAAGCTTGAATTATCAAGCCTTAACTACTTTCATAAGTATTGCTTACATTATCTTAATCCTCTCTGAATTAATCACTTAAACTTAAAAGCTACTAATTGTTGTTCACATGTACATCTGTACAACTGTTCGTACGAAGGAACAATTTGCAAACTGTTACAATTTGAGAAAGTACAGGGGTTCGGTGAATTAGTGTATTATCTACACCTGGTGGGCAACAGTGAACAAAGGTCTTTGTACTATGTGTCGGGAGATGAAGAATTTTTAACAGAGTTTAGAGCTTATATTTGAATGTCTCATGGCTATCGAATCCAATAAATAGAGGCGAGCTAATGCAGAAGTGACACAAAAGTGTCCAGTAACTATTGACAAACTAATGTGCAATCCTATGAAGCTTCAATCAGAACGATATCGCCGCCGAAAGTCGCTTTTGCATACTATGAACGAGATGTCGATCGGCATCTGAGCTGATTTCAGCTACATGTGACGGTAAAGATATTTTCTCGAGATCGGGCGGATAATGTCACCGTTAGATTAAAAAGTCGTCGCCAGGAGGCTGTCTTTCAACCGTCGCAGGTGGCTCCAGCCACTAGGAGAACGCGAAGTCCGCGCAAACGTTTTTGAATTCTTGGAAATGTGACATAACAGGC
Organism: Enchytraeus crypticus; assembly: GCA_905160935.1. Lineage (NCBI taxonomy): Eukaryota > Metazoa > Annelida > Clitellata > Enchytraeida > Enchytraeidae > Enchytraeus > Enchytraeus crypticus. The sequence continues at coordinate 1,474,678 of CAJHZI010000547.1, read as the reverse complement.
TCAAGATAAAGTTGAGAATAGAAAAGTTACATAAGATGCAAGAAGCAGATTTGTAGTTATCTCGAAGATAAAGTCAAATGGTAGAGATTGATATCGGCGAGAATATCTTTCCGTTTATAAGAGCGGGTATTATATAAGTAATAATTTAAGGGCAATATGAATGACTGAATAATATTAGCCAGAGTACGCTTGACTGAGTATAGGATTCATCTATAAAGATCGATTAATTATGATATGTGAAGAATGAGTGAGTGACTGAATGAGTAAGTAGTGAATGAGAAACTGAGTGAATTAGTTAATAAGTGAACGAATATGTGATTGAATGAGAGCATAAGTGAGATAGTGAATATATAGAAGAAAATATCATTTGTGTGAATGTGTTATGAAAAATTAGAAAGTGGCGAAGTTTTGGAATGAATGAACGATCGAATTTCGAGTTAATGATTTTGCGATTGAGCAAATTGATTCAACTGAAAGAAAATTGGAGACATAAAGAGGTTTAGGATTTCGAAAAGTTATGATGAATGTCTCCGTGTTAAGTCGGGGACGTTGAGGAATAGACTAACGGTAAACTGCTAGTATCGCAAGAGCCGACTCTTATTAGGGGAATAACTCGTTGATCGATGGAATGCTGTTTTTGGAGCGTGAAAAGCAGAATGTGCGTACCTTAAACTTGGCACTTGGCATAATACTAGAGAAAGAGAAAGAGAGAGAGAGAGAGAGAGAGAGAGAGAGAGAGAGAGAGAGAGATAGAGAGAGAGAAAGACGATGAATATATAAGTTGTAATATTAACTATTTATGAAACCGTAGTGATATAATAAGAATATAGTGAAATCATTTTCAATGTTTTACGTTGATGTTAAAGATATCACTGTATTCAACGATTGTGTGGACTAAACCTATCAGTATAGCCTATTCGTCATCGCGCCCGCTGACCCATGGACTCTGAAAGCTTCCACAGGAAGTATATCTGGCGTGGAGATTTTAAAGAAGCTTTGGGAGGGATTTAGACCCTCGAGTGGAGTCAACAACGATCCATCAGGATTGGACGGCTGCTGCGCTTCCGTCCTCCACCACTGGCTTCCTATCTAATCGCTTCCACTGGGCAGATATTAATGAGTTGCGCAACTTGCGCGAAAGCTGAGTACTTTAACTGGTATTTAATTTTAATACATATAATTTTATTCTTACCAAAGAGTTGGGAAAGACCAAGTTACTCAATTATTTGTTCTTATTTTTAATAAAATCTGTTTACATTTATTAATAAATTTTCTTCCGATCTTTATGGATCATTTTGCAATTATTTACGGTACAACTGACGTTTTTGAATTGCATTCAAATCAATTAGTACCGATCAACAAATTAAGACAGTTATGGGCGCTGCAGTTTTGAAAATTTATCTTAGCCTTGCTTCTGCTTCTTCGGGGTGTGTATTTTCTTAAAGTAATTCTGATAGTAATCGGTAAGGTTATGCTATTCTCTCTCTCTCTCTCTCTCTCTCTCTCTCTCTCTCTCTCTCTCTCTGTCGCTCACACACACATACACACTCTCCCTCTCTACCGGTCTAATATTCTGCTAAATGTTGGGTATATGGTTAGGCCTATATATTCGCACTCAGATATTGCTTCATGCTCAATATGGAGTACTCTATAGATCAACAAGTTTTTCATTTAACACATCAAGTCAAAAGGAATTAACTCAGAAGGCATATTTTATTCAGCTTTTAGTGGTTCTCTTAAATGTTACGTAAGTGCTGAAAATTGTGTGGTTGAGTAATGCTTTTGCAGCTTTATTCTTTAGCCAGCGCAAAATGTATTGTGACAATATTCCTTGGACCACGGAGCCAACAAATAGCGGATAATAGAGAGAAACTGATGCAAAGAGAGAGAGAGAGAGAGAGAGAGAGAGAGAGAGAGTGAGAGAGAGAGAGAAAGAAAGAAAGAGAGAAGAGAAATAGAGAAAAGAAAGAGAGAAAGAGAAAGAGAGAGACTTCATGAGAAGGAGAGGGGCTGAGAGTGAAAGAGAGCAGAATATAAAGAGCGAAAAGAATTTCATTATTGCACGAGAGTGTTTCTTTACTTATGACTAATTATTAATTTAGGCCTATTATTTACTTGATAAATTGATTAATTGCATATTTCGATTATGGGACTAATTAATTAAAAGACACCCTATGACTGCATATAAAATGGGTGCTATTGCATAGCCGACGAAAGCTATTATGATTAATTATTAAATATTTTGTTGCAGCTTGTTGTGATAAAATATTGTAATAGTCAAAACTATTGAACAATCGCTAAATAAGGCTTTAAATTTGAACTGGAATGATTTCGTTCACCAGATGTCTGCACGCTTCGGTTACAGATTTCGGTAACTTTCGGTTGCTTAAAACTGTACTAATTCGTGTTCCGATGAAGTTCGATCATTCGATTGAACAATAAGCTAGAACATAAGTCGCTCTTTAAAACACTAAATGAAAACTATAAAATAATAGGTTTTTAAGGCAATAAGTCGCTTTTTTAAACCGAGAAACAAAAATCAGAGTCCAGACAAGACTTCAGTTGAATTAATCCCAAAATTAAATTCTATCATCCAATAGAATTGAAGTCATTCTTCTTTAATAGATCTTTTCGGTAATAGCTATAAATAGAACATCGTGGACACCAAATATAAGCAGTGGACTAGAAAAAGTAAACACTGCATAGAATATTATTGAAATGTTCTAGTTCCTCATAAAATTTCTAATACAAGTTTTCTTTAGAAATGTTACTTACTTTACAACCTACTATACGTATATTAATTAAAGAATAACTTAACACTTATAGTTTAACTCTTTCACCCATTATAACGGTATGCATGCATTATAACGAAGTTATAATATAGACCCATTACATTTACAAGTAAATTTATGTATCAGATGTCAACATAAACAAACTAGTGTTAATATACAACAAAATATGTTTTCAATTACCGAACTGATATATTCGCTATGACGCATACAATATATCGCCTTAGTTTAGCAATTTAGATGTTGCATTACTTGAGTGTAATATGGTTAGATCCTTGGGATTTTTGAATAATTCTTAGATTTATTCTACTATATCATTTTTGCTGTACATGAAACACCACTAATGGGCATCTTGCTAGCCATGCAATTGCTCTAAGGTGTTCATTACTATTGTGCATTTTCTGCACCTCTTCAGCAGGAGTAGTGTTCTGAACAATTTGTAATATTAAAATGACACAGCATTATAGTGAAATGATCAACTATGTTGATATCTATCACTTTTAATACTATACATTGAAACCGATAAGCAATTTAGACGATTTTCCATATAACCAGTCCAGTGAACGTCCGAGATTTTACTCTCAGATCAGCACGGCTGGGATTCGAACCCACGAGGGGTTCAATTGACCTCAGGATCTGTCATATAAAACTTCATGACGTTACCTCTACGACATTAAGACATTCATTGTCACTTGCCTGTATGTGCATTTTAGATTCGACAGAAGTCAGGACGAGAACTGTAACGACACAGGGCAACCAGATCGACGGACATCCCCCCTTCCACACAGCTCCACCTGTTCAACAAGAAAACCGTTTGAAGAGCAATCACTTGAATCCTGTCAAATTAATTACAAATCCTCAACACTTGAAAATACTGACAGTGGAAACAATTCCTCTGATTCATCCAAAAGCCGCTCCAGGTTGCTGCACCCTGTCCCAGATCAGAGGTTTTTTAGTCCTGTATCCGCAGGAGTGAAGAATAATTTCTTCATTGCTCGTCAACCTTATTACGCTGTTCAGAAATCTGAGAACAGTAGTCACGATTATTGTCATGCAAACGGCACGAACAATAGTAATCACAATAAGACTGATAATAGCAATATTAACAACAACATCACAGACGTTACTGATCGATCCAGACAGAGAAAGTCACCGGGGAAGTTCGAAAATCAGTTTCATAGGGACAAAAACGATAACTTAGGTAGTCACTGCGACTTGACGCGACATAGTTCTTCAACGTCAGGGACGTCCCAAGCATCCAAACATGATTCAAACAGGTCAACGAATACGCCAGCACATCGTCAGAATGTCCAGGAACACAGACGCGTTGATAGAACAACGAGCGCCGGGACTGATAACTCAGACGTCTTGAACGCAAACGATTGCTCTTCAAAACTCTCCAACCATCATGTAAGTAATTTAGCAGGCGGACTTTCGCCAGGAAAATCTGGATGGAAAAGACTTGCCGGAATGAAGCAAATTATTCAGACACCAGGCGGTGATGCGTGCTTTGATGATCCGTCAGGAGAAAATATCGATTTAAAGCCGTCGCTGTTTCGAGCCTGGCCAGCTCTCGGTCGACTCAAAGAAGAGCTTGCTAAGACTGCTTCTGCGGTGAGAAGACCTTCGAAGGACAGCGACACTCCAGCATCAAGCCCTGCTCACACTACCAACAGAGCTGCAGGGGAGATGTCGCAACCTCACCTCAAAAACAGACGAATATCTGACTGTGACGATGTCAATGAATTTACGCCAATGAGCACTGAAACATCTGGCTGCGTTTCGGCCTCTAATTCAGCTTCATCTTCGACATCCGTCAGAAGAGGCAACCCCGACGAAGATGCCGTTGTTTCTCTTAACTCTCAGTCTACCACAAACACTCCAACAAGAAGTAGCCTGTGGTCATCCCTCTTGTCTAAAGATAGTTCAATTGCCCCGAATTCTGGCGGTAATTCTGGAAACATAGAAGCAGGAAAGAATTGGTCTGGAAGGGAAGTAGTTGGTGCCAATTGTCAAGATTTTCATCATGGAAATCAAACGACTGTAGACGACTCGAATGCTAGAAGATTTCCATGTTTACCGGCAGCATTCGATCAAATCAAATCTGTTCTGGTAAGTGTAAAATATCTTCATTCTGTTAATGGACTTCTCATTTTTAAAGTCTGTCAGAATTCTCTTCAATATGCAGTAATAATTTGAAACAGTCTGGTAAGCGAAATTATGACTTTACACCAGGATCTACAATTGAAAGTATATGAAATAATATCCGTACCGAGAAGATAACCTAAATCGTATAGTTTAGTATACCCGATCAAATGCGACTATATCAATCCCTCGAATATCTTTAAGAATGTATATTATATGCATTAATGCCCTTCTTGTCCTACTCAATCTTGCCTTGGACTACAGTAGCAATCTAACACGGTCAAGCTTCATCTCTAAAATATTGTAAAAAATACAATCTATTTTGTTAGTTAAAAAGCAAAGACTACTAAATGTAGAGACAGTTTAGGCCTAGAGTGAAAGATAGTAATTATTAAAATTTTCAAATGAAATATCAAAGTAAAATATATAGAAAACTATACTTCTTAACAAATCTCAAATGAAAGGATGCCGTTATCTGCTCTCATTTCAAAGTATGCACCTGATTCTGAGCAAGGTCAATCAAGGTCGAACTCGACTATGGAAGATAAGAAGAGTTATAGATTTCGTAATTGAATTACGATTCGATTCTCATTCCTCAATAGACCGACTCTACTGCCCAGCATTCAGCGGGAGAACGACATAAAGATTTCTTCCATCTAACTTTCAAAAGCTCCACTCAGCAAAATTCACTTTTTTAATTTCATAAAAGTATTCTTAATATATTAATAAATACTAAGCTAGAGCAACACATGCACGCTTTTCTTCGTAATATTTTATAAAATGGCTTATCGAATGATAAGTGTAGTGAAAGCGTGTGTATAGTGAAGAGTTGTAACATGATGTATGTTGATAGAGGAGAGTTGTAACATGATATATGTTGATAGAGGAGAGTTGTAACATGATATATGTTGATAGAGGAGAGTTGTAACATGACGTATGTTGATAGTGGAGAGTTGTAACATGACGTATGTTGATAGAGGAGAGTTGTAACATGATGTATGTTGATAGAGGAGAGTTGTAACATGATGTATGTTGATAGTGGAGAGTTGTAACATGATATATGTTGATAGAGGAGAGTTGTAACATGATGCATGTTGATAGTGGAGGGCTGTAACATGATGTATGTTGTTTGATTAAGTTGCATTAATAATGTCAATGGGTTATTAAGCGAATTTAAATTAAATAGTTCATCTGAATAATCAAATAACTGAACTTCATTCACTGATTTCATTTTCTGATTAACTCAGGTTGCAAGTAAGCATGCGCTTCACTACATATAATACAGCATACCAATATAAAGCTGATGCAGTACCATACTCCGTTTTATATGCATACGCAGTTGATTGTGAAATAAAAATATGCAGCAGCCTATGCTTTAGTATTTGTAGAATTACTTTAACATTGGCATTAGAATGAACATTTTCAAACTGTGATGGAAGGTTATTCTTAAATCCGCGCCGGCTGCAATTGATGCGCCATCAAAAGGCAACGATTACTGATAACCATGGAGAGGAAGGAGGAAATTGGTCTTAAACAAGCATCTGTGCTTCCTGACCCAGTGTGCCGTTATGTTATGTTATGTATGCTAGGTAGCCTATGCAGCATGTATAGGAGCATGCTAGAAAACATACAGCAGCATATACAGTAGCATGCTAGATAACATACAACAGCATATACAGTGTATAGTAGCAAGCAAACATGTCTATTACCATGTGTGCATGTGTCTGGTAGCTTAAGATTTCAAGAGGGCGCCATTTTAAAGCCTGGTGTCGATATATTACAAGTCGGACTGAAAACACTATTGTATGTCCAATTCTGACACCGGCAATGTTGTATCGGCCAATCTGAATTATTAATACCAACACCCGGACTATTTCACATATCAGAACGAAATTAATTATCGGACGGTATCGAAATAGCGGAGTCAGCAGAAGCGATCAAAAGACATATATTGTTATATTTGATTATGCGTAAAAACTTAACTGCTTAATACCTTAAAATTTGAGAATTCACATATTGTACTATGTATTTGCTGGGATGCTGCAACATGACTGAAGACCCGTTCATTATGGTCTATACTTCCAGAGTTCAGGTAGAACTTATGAATTATTCAGTGGGCTTATATTACCACTACTGCTTCGGCTGAAACTATTTTTGAGCATTCAGTAATAATGTAAGATCAACACAGAAATATCTGATAATTAAAGTCAATGAACCACAACTATTGCTTAGGTGTTAATAAGTAAAAATAACAAACCTACATGGAATTGCAGTTTATATAATTGTGTTAATATTATATGATTTTTCATTCACCTTTTAAATAAAACGTAATATAGGCCTATTTGAAATAAATTGCATTAAATAATTCTGAAATATATCGGATTGAAAAATCCCGAAAAAACAAATAAATAAATTTTAGGTTTAACAATAACAAATAGAATTAAACGAATGTTTCAACTAACGTTCACAGTTGTAGTTAAAAATTGTGCTTGTAAGAATTTTTTATAGGCAAATTTTTTTGTGAATGAAGGCGCAGCAGGAGACGATTATGCCGCTGCTAAAATGTCAAATAAAAATAATGTAGAAGATACTCCGCTTTCTAAAGTCTTTAGTTTTACCAATAGGACCAATGCTATTATAAATAAAAAATGTAACTAATTAATCGAGAGCGTGCTTTTTAAAGATCATAAGATCGGACTTCGAGTAGAGTAAGTGCCGCGGATTAAAGGCGTGAAAATTGGAGAAAGAGGAAGAGAGAGAGAGAGAGAGAGACAGAGAGAGAGAGAGAGAGAGTCAGAGAGAGTGAATGAGAGTGAGATAGAGTACATGGGAATTCTTTTGTTCATGGAATGAGTTCTCAATTCATCCTTATTTGATAGAAATTAGCATACTTTGTTTAATTTATTTATCTATAAATAATATAACTTTTAACTTTTTAAAGAAATGTTTTTATCGTTATAATAACGATATGTGTAAGTGCTATGTTAATAACCTATATTTGCCGTTTCTCCTACATATTTCTGAATATTTCTTATACTTTCTGGGTGTTTGAAATCCTTGTGATCTTGTATGTGGTGATAACTGTAAAATAAATAATACATAAATAAATAATAAGTTGGAAAAGTAGATACATTTTTGTGCTGATAATTTTTTGTACTTGATTTCAATCTCTTTATTTGTTTCACTCACTGACGTTTTAATTGCGCAAATACATGTATGGATTTCTTTGGTACATCTCACTGGTACACAAGGTACACAGGTTTAACTCCGCAACTATTGTTAAATACAGCCTCAAAAAGCACAGAATTATTTATTATTATTATTAACAACGAAAACTTATATAGCAGTGTCATGGCCGAACTCGGTCTTCGAGACTACTTTGCAGGAAGTGTTCAATTGTAATCATGAGCTAAATAACAATTACATTTAAATTAATATCTAAACTAGTACAAATTTCTACTTATGTGCGGAACTTTACGCTATCCAGCAATACTTATTCCAGACTTCATAATACAAAATACTTATAATAAACATACATTCTTGTATAGTACTTTCATGTAGAAAAACTACTCGACCACAATAATGTTTTCACACCACGACGGAAAGCTAAATAGTTAGACTATGAAATGAATGCTATAAAAGAATGCTATGAAATATTAGCCAATTGATTTTTCTTGACCAAGGTTCTTTAAGTGGACCAGCTCCATGTATTTCATAACATAACTAATGCTGATGTTATGAGATTCTCTGGGTTTTTAGATTACACATTTTTGCCAAATCCTATAATTAATCCAACACAATTTTAAGCCCCTTTAAGCTATGGTAATCTAGATATTACATAATATACGTGTGCATACATAAATAGCGACATCCATGTTTTAACTGCATATTGCCATTACGATGTGAGCGGTGAATGATTTATGGGATAAAATCAATGGAACAGCAGAAAGTCCATATAATAAATAAATAATTAATTTTTATGGTTGTACAATGTTTCCAATTATAATTTTAACTAATAACTTAGTGTCAGTTTTTTTGTTCGTTTGATACTATCATTTCAATATCATTGATATAGCCCGTGACCGGTCTTTTAGACTGTTTTACATGTTTCTGGCATGTTTTATTTTAATCCTTTTCGTGACTAATCATATCTTTGCTGTTGAAAGCGCCAATAGGCATCGAGCTTCGATATATTATTAACATTTTCTTGGACTTTACAGGATATCCTTTAGGTTTTGACTGACCTGAGAGTTGCCACTTGCTTCCGATTCCAATACACACTCTAACCGTCACGCCATATCTCCTTTCCCAATATTACTAATTATAATTAGTTTTCCAAATTATAGCCATCAATAGTTACTTGTTGATTATTAATTTGTTATTATTATCATTCATAAATTTTAATTAATTAGAGGTTGACTCATTGAGTATGAAAGAGATGTTTGACATTTTAGCACTCTCGGAACTATCTCATCGATCATATCATACTAGCTGGTAATGCCACGCCATTGTCACTGTCTGGAGCCAGTGACTATGTCGGTAGGTATTCTGCCGCGGATCAGTATGTGCGGGGTTCAAATTCTGGGCTCGACCATCACTGACATCGCTTTCGTGTGTGGAAACAGACGTTAAAATGTGCTTTACCAGCTTTACTTTAGGGCAGAATTTTTCAAAGTTTCTAAGAACTTTCGTTCATAATAAAGTATTTCTACAAAATCTATCGAAACTTACTTAGAAATATCACTGAGTATTACTGCATAATTTCTTTTTAGCATAAGTAGACAACTGACTTTATTTCTAAATCAATAGCAGCATCAATTTCATCTAAGTTCCCATTTAACAAACCAATGCAGATTAATCAAATGATTAAAATAACCATGCCAGGAACATGCAAAGCAGTCTCGAAGACTATTCACCGACTATATCACCGATAATTTAAAAGGCTTTGATAGAATGGACACGGTGTTAATGATGTTAATCATCTTGAGGGGGATTGGAGTTGACTGGAGAGATAGAAGACTGATTTAAAATTTGTACTTGAATCATAAATCAATAGTCAAAATGCAGCAAGAGTTCTCTGAGGAGAGTGATATAGGATGGGGGGGGGATACATGGATGTCGTATTCACCACTATTGTTTTAATGGTTAAGGCGATGGTATATATTGAGGAAGGAATAAGTATTGGAGGTAAATTTCTGAAAGATGTGAGGTTTGCAGATGATCAAGGTATGCTTGCTGGCAGTGAAGTAGGATTGAAATGGTTATTTGATTGTCTGAATGTCACAGCATTGAGATATAGCATGACGATAATTATAAAGAAGACAAAGGTTATGAGAGTGTCTAGGAATCACAACGATCTAAATATTGTCTTGAACAATACGCGATTGCAACAGGTAAGAAGCTTCAAGTATTTGAGCCACACCATCACGGATGATGGGATTTGTGCAACGGAAATAAACTGTAGAATTGAGAAAAACACAAAGATAAAGATTGTGAAAAAATTGGTGCGGTCGACACTTCTGTACGGATGTGAAACGTGGACATTAACGAAAGTAGATATCATGAAACTAGAGGCATTGAAAATGTGGCTATGCAGAAGGATGGAAAAGATTAGTTCGACTGACAAAATTACAAATGAAGTTCTTGAAAGATTCGGTACAGCCAGACAGTTACTAAATGTAATAAGAACTATACAGTAAAGTTGGATAGAACATATTATAAGGGGGGGGGGATGGATTGCTAAACGATGTACTAGAAGGAATAATGCAAATAAAAGAGTTAGAGAAATACCAAGAAAAGGAATGTTGTATAATTTGATAATAAATTCATAGATAGACATGAAAAAGAAGGCTTAGAATAGAATTTGTTGGAAGAGTTGTATGACATGCACCTGCCATTAGGCAGTGCACTAGAAGACGATATCATCGATACAGAAAGACATGCAAGAAAAAGATGCTACTTATTCCTTTCCACCGCTTCTTATTAACAATAAATATTCCTGTTTGGCACTTCATTGCGTTCATCCGCCTTTTAGATTGGAGTTGTTACATCAAGAAGAATATTATTACAATATACACTGCAGTGGAAAGGTTGGCGTAACAAAAAATTGAGGCATATACTCAATACTCAGAAATAATATGGTTTAACTAATTCATAGAAAATAACCATTTGTTCTTATCTAACTTTATAGCGATCGTGCTAATAACGGCTAGGTCAGTGGTCTCACTGGTTATATATGACTATTAGTATTTGAAATAATTCTAGTTTTGCTGTCAAGGATTTCCCTTTGCTGTGATTAAAAGCTACGTTAACTTCGGCTTTAATCGTCTAACCGAAATGTACAAATTTAAAATCCAAATTAAATTTCAATTGAAACTCAGACCAACTATGCTTTATTATCCTCAAACTATGCTACGATATTTACGCTTAGTCTGGTAACTTACGGTCGCGGATTCAAAAGGAAGATATCGATTGCGCTACATATCATCTTATCTCTTATTCGCTCTATCACCAGATATTCTGCGATATTTATCTTCTCTGCTCCCGTCACAATCTCGAAGCTAAGGCTAAATCAATATTTGCCAAGCAGTTAGTTCTCGCTTGTGATGGAATATATTGCTTGTTTACCGTTCTTCTTATCGCCGAATGCTGCCAGTTTTAGAAGCACCGACCTGATTTCCTGTCCTAAGAATTGCATCATTATTTATGACTGAAATGGGAATTTCTGAATCCTCAGCTGATGATGCCCACATGTTTTATGCACGGTTGTGTAATTTAAGTGAACAACCCTGGGGGCCATGAATCTTGCGTTCTGCCCATTTCACTGACTACTTCGATGACACTTTAATAATATAGTCTATGCAATCTTTTGTCAATTAAAACTACAAAAAGATAAAATACAACTGTAATTCAAAATAATTTGAAACAGACATAACTTTTGGTACGAGGTTTTAGTACGAGTTAATAACAAGTTTTGTCGGATACACATTACGTTTAGATTCGCATATGCTGAACCGTCTATGACAACGTGCGGAAGCTAAGTCATATCGATAATTTCCCTACGATTCCTTATTATTTGAATAAACGTCATATGCATATAGCTTTTTATCAACGCAAACCACTGACTTTTCAGTAGATTAGAAAACTCAGGTTCCTCTTAAATTGGAGATAGTGCTGCGCTTTTACAATGAGTTCGTAAAAGTTTGCAATTTCTCTATGTCAATGCCATTTCTTACAAAGAATGAAACGACTTAGTTACGGCAAGAGTCACTGACACATGGTAGGTTGAAACCAGGAGCCAGCTGCGATTTCGGTAAGATATCCGGCTGCGAATCATTATATGCGATGTTCAAAACCGGGGTTCGTCCGTCAATAATATCGCTCTCGAGAGTTGAAACTGACGTTAACACCGTCTTTACGTTTTACACACCTTAGACAGTTCGAATGAGTTTCGAAATCGTGACGTCTAAACCTTGAAAGTCGGTTGTGCAAGATATTCTATCGCGTAAATCTGATCGGAAAATGTAACAAAAACATGTAACAGGAAGTGAAAAAAGAATAACAGGAGAACAATGTTGTTAAGAGACTGATCCCACACCATAGATTCCTTACTCAGATCAATGAATTTCAGCCAGGAATTTACTTCCGTCTTGTAAAACATGAATGAACATCAACAGCAACTTTTTATAAGTTGATACAGAAGTCAGTGAAAATATTGATAGAGAAATATCAGCTTTACACATGACTTCTCATTCTATTGCATTTACCGGTAGTTAAGTGCCATCAAGATAATTGCAGCTCTTGTTTACGTTCTCTAACAGACTAAAACACTTGCTAACAATATTGTTTAAAACTTAGTACGTTGAATAATTGTAAATAATTTTCTTAAAGATGGGTCATCGAATTGAGAAAGATAATAATATATTTATATTTGGCCATAAAATTATTGCATCGATTCTTTCTCATAGTATCTTGTAACTCAGTTTGTCATTGACTTAACTTGTCTACCGGCACAACGTCTGCGCAGTCATATATGACTGTGGTGGAATTACAGCAAGAGGTTCAGAGCTGACGTTTCAGTAACAGCCCAGTTGCTTTTCTAAACTTTCTATATGATGTACCGGTAGAAGTTTGTCATTTTTAGTTTCGTATAAAATAACCTTCAATGTTTAATTTGTAGTATAGTTTACATTAGTGACTATAGTAACTAGTAATCGACAGTTGCATTGCTAAAACATTTTAACTAATTATTAGGAATAGTGGCAAAGAGTAATTGTTATCAAATAACTTAACTAAATAAATAAATAAAATAAATAACACAATATAAGCAGTCAGACTTCGTGCACCTTCTGCTTTAATTACACAAAAAATTATCATAATACACAGAAGATGTAATTCTTGCATCTTTACTAGTTTTAGAAACATGTTATCGTAGAAGTGAGGTACATGTAAATCTGCATTAAAAACTCCTAATATATAGTTGCGTGTTCTAAATTTTAGAATGGAATTTTAAATTTTTATTTAAATTCTTTATTATTGTAGTATATGAGAATCTTGGCATCTATTAGTGATTAATAATAGCACTGATAATTAATTAATACTAATTACACGAACAGTAGTCGGAAGGAATATGCTATATTAATAACAAAATTATAAAAACAACAGATACAACAAGGGAACAATGGTGGAATTGCAAATGTGATGACTTGACGGAATATGATAAAAGAGGACGTACAGATCTGCTCTATCAGAAATGATAAAACTAGCAATAAACGAGAAGAAAGACGGAATCGATAACTGTAGTATAATCATCAAGGAAGGTTAGCTGAAAACAGAGATCTATGAAAGAAAAGATGGAACGAATATGTTTGGGATCTTGTATGCCTATGGTAAAGCTGGAAAATGAATTGTAAACTTGAAGAAGAAAATGATTAAAAAATAGGGAATGATGGAAAGAGAGGAGATATAATGAAGAAATAAATCTATGAGGCATTTAGAAATATTAAAAAAGAAAAGCGGCACAGATTGATAATACTCCAATGTAATTTCATGCCATGGACGTGCCATTGGGCAGCGCACTAATAGGGAGATAGAGTGTGTGAGAGTCGTGACTTCTAGTAGAGATCAACTATTTGTAATAAAGAGTAAGGATAATTATTTGACATTGTCTTTATTTCACAATGGCGTTGTGTACACACGAAATTTGTAGTTACACTTTCACGCTAAACACTGTACAATGGAAGCTGTTAACCGTGGATCGCCTTACTCTGAACATTGGATGGCAAACGTGATCAATGGAAATTTGAAGTGAAGACTGTTTCACAGTTAATCTCGTCCTGATTCTGACTTTTCTATTCTACAAATGTGTCTCAAATATCTTTGTCCACTGATGTTTGCTGCTGGGACGTCAAATAAGCCATAATAATAGTTTTGAATGTCGAAATTGATGTTAAATCATTATTTGTAGGTTCTTTCCATATTACAAAAGCATAACCCCCAAGAAAGAATGGTATATCACAACACAAATGAATGCTCCCAGTCCCGTGTTAGGAAAACAGAAGATAGAGAGAAAAGTGAAGGCGTTATATATCATGGACTTTCCAGTTGGCAATGCACTAAAAGAGAGAGATCCGTACTACAGTGGAAGTTTTTAAGTTTTGTCAAAAACATTAAACGCTAATTTTTCAAATGTTGGATCTCTAGCTAGAGATCTCGCAGTATTACATTGAGACATTTTGAATAGAACGGAACTTTTGAAATATGCGTATCGAACAAATGATTGATCAAAAATTGAATTAGCAAATATCCCAAAATTCGCTTACTTTCACTCTCTCTCTCTCTCTCTCTCTCTCTCTTAGAACACTGCCTACTGGCAGGTCCATGGTATATCATGCCTCCACTTTTCTATGTCTTCCGCTTTTCTCTTCATGTCCACATATTCAGGAGGCAGTGGCGAAGTCGGTAAGATACTCGACCGCGGATCAGTATGTGCGGGGTTCAAATCCTGGACTCGACCGTCACTGACATCGATTTCGAGTGAGGAAACTGATGTTAACCTTAGCTTTTTACTTTTACATATGAGTGGGTCTTTAAATCATCTAACATACCTAATATCGGCTTGCCTCTGCCTCTTTTTCCTTATATTCTACCTTCTATGACCTCTATTAATAGACATTCCCCCCTTAGACTGTGTCCTATCCAACTATTCTTTATATTTATTAACACATTGATCAACTGTCTATCTGTACCAACTCTCTCCAGAACTTCCTCATTTGTAACCTTTTGAATCCAGCTAATCCTTTTCATTATTCTCCATATCCACATTTCCAATGCCTCTAGCTTCCTGATATCTTCACTCCTTAAGGTCTATGTTTCATGTTCATATAATAGGGTAGTCCAAACCAAGGTTTTCACTATCTTTATCATTGTGTCTTTCTTTAGACTTTTTGTTGGAAGTCTAAACTTTTAACACTTTTTCTCCGCTTACTTTTTACAGGGCGAATCCGATTTGTTTTTCAAGCTTAAATTGCAAGACAAGACTGTCTGAAAATATCACTACAATTCTTTGCTTGTAGTGATATTTTTCCCGATGATCCTTTTCTATATTTGCATATACTTATTTTAACTGTTCTTAAACTAATTGCAGCCTTGATGAGCTCAAGTCAGAGTCTTCGGGCCTGTATGTCCAATTTTCTTTCTGTATTATGTGTGATATAATTTGTAATTTTTGTGGAAACTAGATATATTCAATTCCAAACGATGCTAACTATGATCGCGGTTCTTTTGTAGTAAAACTGTTGTCTATCATTTCTATTTTTCCAAAAGGACATAATTTTATGCTTCTAACCTGATATTTCAACCATCAGATTTCATTCTCCGTTATAATGTTAATTTTAACTCTAGCAATTGAAATTGGAAGCGGAATGAGAAGGCTATAAAAATATTACCATTATTAACATATCGATGATTATTTAGAAGTCTTCAATATCAATCATCAACAATTCTACAACTTTCGTAAATTCTAATCTTTATTTATGGAGTATTTTTCTTAGATCACATACGTAATTAATATTCACAGTTTATTGCTGAAAAATCATTACTCATTATAAATAACGATTTCAATATCAATCATCATCGAACAAAATATAAAAAAGAATCATTCAATAATAATACTACTATGAATTCTTCTATTTTAACCATTGTGCCAGTGATATTCGTGTAAGTAGACAATTACAGCAGCTGTTGTTATCTCACCGCATACACATGCACATGGTTTGAGCATTGAGGTAACGCTACGCTGCATTTAATGCCATAATGTCCAACTGACACAAAACATTGGAAGAGCACTTTGAAATCAACTGCAGTACGTAACTAGGTTATTTTTGTCAGACAGATCATTATGGCTTGGAACGCGCCACAACACGACGCTGATCTACAATAGCTGCCACTCGTAAACGTCATATCGATTTTAATCCACCGTTTGCCATGTATCCAGTATCTGTTTTTCAATTTTAAAACCTACCTCCGATATATATCAGGAGAAGAATTGATTTGCAGCCTTGAGCGGATATATACTTACATGTATTTCGTGAACTTTTAATATAGCACTAATGAAATATTTGTAGTTGATATATTTGACATGTGTATATCATAGTTGACACATATAAAGTTCTACTGAAAAGCTTCAGGCACTCGTGATTGATTTTAGAAACTCGTTTACAAAATACTTATAAATGTTATCAAGTTATCAAAATAGAAATTGAGAGATGCAAGTTGACTGCATTGGAAGTATATTTTGTCATCGAAATTTATCTAAAATTTACATTGCAGAGAAGCAACAGTATACCATTCAAGAGGCCTAGCGAATATATTAACTTTTAACTTTTTGCTATATGCAAAACATTGACGCACAAAATACCCAATATCACAGGATCTTGTACACGTACGGTATGCATAATGCAGGAATATCGTATTAAATTACTCTCGTACGAGTCACATCGAAGTATGACCTAATTTTCGACGTTAGAGTTAGTAGAAAAAGAATTTGCCACACCAACTGAATAGATTTAACACTCTTATCCTTGTCTTAACAATAGCCTCAGAAGCAATTTAGAGTGTCACGCAATGCAGGGTTTATATCAAAACTACTCTCAGAATAATGGAGAGTGTACGGATGACTCCACAGCCCTTACGTCGTCCAGTCAACCCATTGAAAGCGGAAGTAGAAAACCTTTCGGATTTTTACGGTCAAAGAACAGGAATAGGGATGACGAAGAAAGCGGAAAAGTTCACCGGATTCAAGAGCGTCCCCCTGAGGGACAGCCTGAATCCATCTGTTCTATTGGATGCTGCGGATTCGGGCGATTTGTTCTTTCGTGGGCCGTAAGTTGAAATTGTACTAGCCAAATCTTTATATGCAGATATAGGCTATAAATTTGTGAATTTGTAAAGATGAATTTAAAATATATTGACTAATTTTTCTTTATAAAGCAAGAAATTTAAGTTTCTTCACATATCAAGAGAATATTTTATGATGCATGTGCGATACTACTAAGTATCACCATGAAAAATGCTATTATAATTATACAGTTTAAAAATATACTATTCTTTTAATACTATAATAATGATAATGTTACCATTCAATTTGTCATATATTTAGGATATTCTGAAGCAAATTGTTTTAATTTTACCTAAATAATTATTAGTTTATAGTCATTTTCACTATCTGAATATATATATATATATATATATAATGTAGCCTTGATTTGAATTTGATAAATATCGCTCTCTTGCTTGAAATAATTGCAGAAAAACAGACAAAATGTTTACAAATTATCGCTGAGAGTATAAATATATCTCCTATAATTGTTAATTTAGGCAGCAAATGTTTGTATTTTTCTGTGTTGTAAACGAATTAATTGCCTATTTATTTGAAGATAAGTACATGTATGAAACCGATGGTTATGAACTTATGAGAGAGTTATTGAGAGTTAGCGCAGATACACAGTTAATAATTAGGAAAAGTAATGGAAAGAAAATCTGGATGGACATTTTATAGGGGAGTAGTGAGGATTTTCCCGAGGGATGTAATAGAAGAAAGAATGCTAGGGAAAATACTCAGGGGCAGATCAAGACACGATGGATGATATTAGAGCAAATTCATATTCATAAAAAAGAAAATTAAACCGATAAAATATTATGAATGATAGGATTTAACTTCAATGGGAATCTGAAATCATGATTGCTTATTTAATTTTAATATTGAAGCCTAAAATCTTAGTCATTTTTCCTAGGATGTTCAATACTAAATTGTTGTAAAGGACTTTAAATCTTCTTGCCATAATTTTGGAATAAAATTTACCTATTCAATTACACTTGATTGGAAATTGGTATAGCCTCTCTATTACCTGTTTAGATCTACTGACTAATGTTAACTTTTTTTCAGGCTATTCACTAATTTTTAATGAATCTGTTATCTAAGTGATTGATAGCGAATGCTGGAAACTTTTCACAATTTTAGTTAAAAGTCAATGTAAAGATAAAAATTAATTATTATGTTAAGTTTTACATCTAATATGCATCTACTCCATAATAGTTTGAATAAGGAAATTTTCATTAATCCAAGGACAGATCATAAAGTAGATGAGGTAATTAATAAAGTGAGACTGGCGAGTCTCACTTTACAAAACTCCTACTTCAATCTTCCTCTACATTCTCAAACTTTCACAAAACTATATAGTACAAATAAAGAAAGTGAAAATAGCCATATAGATCCATGTAAATAAAAAATATTGTTGGAGTAGCAAAAGAAATCTCTTATTTGATAAAAATATATCAAAGGAGGTTTAAAAAATTCAGTCAAAGGAAATGTTGAAAAATGACGTCGAGGATGCAGTAGTAGAAATTAGAGGCCCTGGTAAAGATAAGAGAGTCAAACAACGATCTTATCAGACAAAGATAAGAGAATCAGGCAAAGATCTTATCAGACAAAGACAAGAGAGTAAGTTTGTTTTTGATAAATTGTACAGAATATGAAATTAATCGTTAATTTAACTGTTCTTTTGGCTGCAACTCTTGATCAGAAAAGCAACCAAGTGGGTACCGATTAACTTATGTGTATAGAAGCTGAACACTGCCGCCTGCACTGAGTGCATTGGAGTGCTGACTGGCATGATGACATTAAGCTGTGGGTAGACGGGCAGCAGGTGTAAGAGTGTATCAGGGTGGATCTAATCCTCACAATCGATAACATGAGAGACGTTAATGTGGTTGTCAATGTAAGAAGGTAAGACGAGCTCCTGATAGTGGCTGAATTAGATTAGTCGATCCCACGCGCCACTGCTGGAGTGTCGGTGATGAAACGCCTTGCAAAGCTCGAAAGCTGCACCTACAGCTGAGCCTGTGCCCTGATTGTAAACACTGACCGCTTAGTTCCAGTTCTAATCAGATGTGTTATTTTGTTGACAAAATGGAATCATGATATTTGAAAGGAGCCAGAGCTAAATTTTATGTAATTATTTCGACTTTGATTTTATATTAAATTCTTTAACATTGAGAATACGTAGTTACATGTATGAACATCACATCATACAATCGAATAACAGCAATTTTCAGAATGCTTCTAACGCGCTAATCAGAAATTTATTAGGTATAAAATGAGTAGTTAAACTTTATAATTATTGAGCCAGCTCCGTCTGTCTTTCTGGCATTAGTAACGCTGGTTCATACTTAAATTTCTCAATAGTTAAGCTACATGTAGTTACAGCTCTATCATTTGTTCTTACTCAACGTAAATTCATACATCCAGTATACAATATGTACAAACTTCAAAGTTTACATCAGCATCGTAAAATTCATAGTGTTAACTGCGGTCTCTATCATTTTTTCATTCTCAAACTTAAAGTCATATACCCAGTATATAATGAAAGTTTATATCGTCGGCATATGGACTCAGATCTCTAATTACAACCCTAGCATATTTGTTCGTTAGCAACATAAATTCATATGATCAGTATACATGTATATTTATATATATATATATATATATATATATATATATATATATTATTGAATTTCTATAGACCTATCAATTCTAAGAATTTTATACCGATTATATTAAATAGCGCAGTGCAGGCCTATATTGATAACTTTTAGGCCTATATTGAAAACAATTTCATTAAATAAGATATTTTTGATGTTGATATAATTCAACTAGTTTACAACGTCATGCCAAATTTATTTCATTTACGCCTATATTATGTAGGCCTATATTTACAATTTTTAAAGAAATTTTTAGATCATTATTTAATGAGAGCTATATGCTACATTGGTATAACTTCGCTTTAGGATTAATAGTTTAGAGTTCAAATTCAGGTTCAGCTAAAATAGACCATTTATCCTAGATGTGTGCAATTTTGCACACGGATACATTCAAGTTATAAATAAGGAAGTAAGTCATCAGTCTTCTTATGTTCTCTTGTTTGAGTGGAATTGCTCATAATCATTAATGTGCAAACCTTCATAGTCAAGAAACGCTGAAAGCAATCATAAAAATGTTGTATATGCTCATACTAAACAAAAAGCAGAGAGAAAACTTTATGTGCTGACTTGCACGCAATAAAATGTCACGATATGACAATCTAACAAAAAGGACATTGTACTGTAAACTTAAACAAATATTATTTCATTCAAACCAAATGCTAAACTGAAAGATTAATCTAGTTATGTACAATCTCGTTTTGTTAAAATTTAATTTTTTGAATTGTACCATATTTTATAACTATGAAAAATTAAAATTTGAGCGCAGTACTTGGCAAATGTTGCTGATTAATTGATATTTTGCGTTTTTAAAATTGGAATTGAATGCTGTACTTAAAATCTCTTAACGTTTAAATGTCAAATACGACTTAACGCAACTTTAGATCACTAAAACTATCTGAATATTAGAGAAGTAGATACATATATAAATAATTCATTAAACTCGACCAAATGATCAAATAAATATGAAAGCGGTTACAGATTTCACAGACTATAGAAATAAAGGATGTATGAAAATTAAAAATATATGCATAGGCCCAAATAAATGTAGAAATTCCGCGATATGTTCGCGATGGAAGCTCCTCAGAAGCCAAAATATTTCCAGTTATAGTTTACACAGTGTGGATAAGGCGTAGCCTTCTGTGATAAGCTTAAATCCTTAAATAATAAAACGCCAATAACGAAGCGTGAATGCTGTGAAAGAATAAACAAATGTACCTTGAACCTGCCACGTAGCAGAAAGAGACAAAGAGAGATAGAGAGAGTGTGAGAGAGAAAGAGAGGGAGAGAGAGAGAGGAAGAGAAATGAAAGGGCCTATAATCAACAGCTGATTAATCTGTATTAAAGATGTAGTACTGCATAATACAAGTATAGTGCCTACATATACATACTGTACATAGACGTGTAATATATATATATATATATATATATATATATATATATATATCTATATTCTATATATATATATATATATATATATATATATATAGATATATATATATATATATATATATATATATATATAGGTTTTCTATTTATGAATAGCCTGTGATCCGAATGCTTTCAATTTTCTAACAAAATTGAAGAATTGCAAAAATAATTTCAAGTTTATGTTCAATTACGTCGTCGCCATTTTCAATAATTTTTGCGACAGCTTTATTTTAACTTTGCCAGTTGCTTATGGTACTTATTCATTGCTTACCATTTTACATTGTAGTATGCCTATCATGATTACATTTTATGCTCATGTAGTTTCAATTGTTTGTAAAAAAAAGGAGCTCTCCTTTGACATTTTACGGTAATAGCTATTCTGGTTAACTTACTGATTGATTGAAAGAAATACGGAATAAGGACTGACCAGATACGAAATAAGAGTAGAGAGTCTTCGAGATTGTGTCTTGCAATTATTTGCGTAGCAAATACTGATTTCAGTTATCCTATTCTGAACCTGAACTCTGCTGTTGTCGCAATTGAATTACGGTAGGTTAGTGAATGGTTAATTTTATTCTTGTATAATTAATTATTATTTATGGAATTTACAGTCCCCGTGTTGTGTCCGGGTTGTTTGAAGAATTGACCAACCGGTGACTGCAAGTGTCGTGGAAGGCGACTAAAGCACTAAGATCCATACCAACGTCAGAAAGGACATTCGGTTGGTGAGCGCCTAGGCTCTAGAAATTGCAACAAAATTGTAACGAAAGGAAAATTCTCAAATAGGGGATTGGCTGGTGGCGTGATGTAGGACGAAGAGGATTTGAGACAGTCTATTTGTATCCCAATCCAGGTTAAACTGAGATTCAAGGGGGGATGACGATGATGATGATATGGAATTTACAAAAATCCTACTCTGCATAAATTAATTTCGTTTTTTTCCTAAATTTCCGAAAATGTAAACATTATGATAAGTGCAAAAAACTATGTCAACTAGGTCTTTACTGAAATCACAAAATTGTCAAATAAATATATTGTTATCCTATATAGACTTAAAGTAGATCAGATCATTGCTTACGTTAAAATTGTCCAGATCAATATTTCTTCGAAAACGTTTCTGATTTTGTAGGTTGATTCTTAACCCGCTTGTCTTTTATATAATAGCTTACAATATACATTTATTTAATAAGTTTTATTTCATTTCTGCCTAGATTATTGTAAATCTACTTAGCCTTTACTCAAGGTTAAGGCGAGGTTCAAGAAAGTCATGGATAGGTTTCCTAACCAGAGTTAGGTAACAGATGAAGTAAAATAATACGTATTTCTCCTCAGAGACCGTAAGTATTCAAGCCAGACTATAACACGCAAGAATTAGGTGCCGTCGACTCTTATGAATAATTGAAGCCGCATGAACTGAATGGATCATGCTTGATGTTTTAAGCTTGGGTACCTTCTTCTGCTGAATTATGTGTTAAAGTTTTCTATACAGGCACGCGTATGCAAAATGTCATTTGATTTCTGCAGAGAAATTAGTGCAAATATCTCAAATTCCATATGAATTACAAATGCTCTTGATTTCAATCGAGACGTTTGATTTATGCTAATATAAGGCTATGCATATATATATATATATATATATATATGTACAGCAAAACTCAGCGTCTGAGTGAAGCATCTCAGCCTAAATCTTTACTTATTAATATAACTGATACATAACTGAGATTTAGCTTGGCCTACTTAAAACTTTTAGATGAAACGAAATTATCAATTTAAAAATATCTTTGATGAAATCGCTTTTATCGTATCAGCGGATATTACTGGGTGTCCAGTTTTAGTAGAATTATAAGGATAATAAAATCCAAAACAACGTCCGAAAAGGTATTCGATTGATGATCGCCTAGACTCCAGAAATTGCTAAACAAATTTATAAAACGAGTAAAAAGCTAATATTAACGTCGGTTTCACACTCGAAAGCGATGCCAGAGACGTACGAGCCCAGGACTGGAACCCCGCACATACTGGTCCGCGATAGAGTATCTTACCGACATCGCCACTGGCTCCAAGAGGAAGAAGAAGAGGTTATAGGGGAGTAAAACCTTAGATTATAGCCATTATAGAGGTTATAGCCTGATTATATGGTATGAGACAGAGAGAAGTGGAAAAGGTCTACTCGTATCCCGAACCTAGCTAACCTAGAATTAAAGGAATGATGATAATTGTTATGATAACGATAATAAAATAAATATTATCGTATATACCAATAATTTAGCACGAAAAGGACGACGAAGGTCTCGCAATTTTACAAAACTCGTCCAAACTTGTACTAATCACCTACAACTTGTATGTAAATTGTGAATACTAGCAGTTACTTGCAGGCTACAAGCTTACCATAATTAATGGTATAGCTTGTAATGACTTGTAATAATAGGCCTGTATTGAACATTTATTTAAATTTCCATATTTCTTGCTATTGATCTTCATTAGTTATTTGAAATCGTCTATGAAGTTTACCTCTCTCTTTGTCAAACGAATAATCTCATCCTATATTATCTTATGATGAGCAAATGAATGGGACAGCTAAGTTAAGCTGGCTAAAACTTTCACATTTATCGAAACTTACCTTACTTTATTAGTTGTCACTTTAAGTGATAATTTCGTCAATTTTATAGGCAGGAAATGCAAAAAATTTCCGTAAATGTAGAGTTCATCTAACCGCAGGAGATTTTCTGTAAAATCAATTAGTTTTCTGTTAAGATAAAACTGCCCGTGAGTGGCCACTTTAACATAGTCTGACTCTACAGATCTGTGTAGAAGTTGTCGCTTTACGTTTTCATCTTGTACTCGCAGTACCTGATTACTAATAGCAAAATATATCATAACTTGATAACGAGCAGAAAATGGCGGATGTTTCGCTTTCTTTTTGAAATCGGGTCTGGCAAAATATTAAACTAATCTCTCATCTTAGGGGTAGTGCATATTTAGAAGATCCGAGGCATACAATTAATTGTGCATGTAAAATCTCTCTCTTTCTCTTTCTCTCTCTCTCTCTCTCTCTCTCTTTCTTCCTCTTTCTTTTCTTTTGTATTATATAATATCTATTGACAAACAAGATATTTTGAATAATTGACAAATTATTTAAATTTTATACTCTGTCGCAACGAAATTGTTGTTGTCAATGTCTAGTTTAATTAATGTTTTAATAAGCATATAATACCCAAATCATAGGGTACATTAAGGTGTAGATGAAGCCTAGCAGGTTGCGAAGGGATTGACACTTTATTCTGTGGAGTTCTCACTAAGGAACGTGAAATCAGAGTATAATATATACCTTAGACCGGCCACATGGATTATCACTATAGAGTTGATAAGCTGAGTATTCGCTGAAACATTTCTCATGAATGTAGATGGTAACATTCGATGGATTGATTCATTACAACGTCGTAATTTACAGGTGTATTTATTGAGACGTACAAATGGAATATAAAAAACACAAGGTTGACTGTGAGGCCTAACTTTCCGCTCTAGTAGGTGATGGTATAAGAGTGACTGAGACCGCGTCAGAGTGCCAGCAGCAGTTAATGTATCGTTCCGTGTGAGTGGAAGAAGAATGGTTTACGTAAGCGATCAATAATGAACTGCCTTTTTACTCGACTCTCACGGCGTCTTGCCGATACTAGAATAATGAAATAACATCGATTCATTGCGTGCACTACAATATGCATAATATTAATATATAACGATCGTGCTTGATAGTTGTGCACAATACTAAATTAAGCAAAGTTTGTTTAATATTTTAAATTTAAAGAATATAGTTCGTTATTATAGGAATTATAGGTCGTTATCATAAGTGTTTGAATCCGAGCTCTACCGCTTACAAGGTAATACTAGACTATCAAAAGTTTACTTGGTGCTAAAGTGAAAATGAATTAGCAAAATTTGAGGTAATATTAAAATTAAAATTTATATGCCGTGCATTTATAGAAATAAGTCAGAAGACAGAGTGAGAAAGGAGAGCGAATGAAAGAAGAAAGAGATAAAACGGAGAGAAATGAGAGGAAGAAGAAAAATAGAGAGAGAGAGAGAGAGAGTCCGAGAGGGAGAAAGGAAAGGAAGAGAGCGAGAGAAAAGAAGAACGCGAAGGCAGATAGGAGAGAGAGAGAGAGAAAAAAATTTAATGTATTTATTTATTTCTAAGTAAAATTTCTATCAACTATGCTAGTTAAGGTTAATTTGCATTAACATCTAAATAAGAAATAATTAGCATTTAATTAAAATATCTAATTAAAGCGATTTTCAAGAGTTACAGTGTATTGCTATGTTCATATACTCAAATCAATATTTTCTAAATGACTTTAGAAATGAATGTTCATCAAGGGAATAAGTCCATAGCATCTGCATCAGCGTTGCTCTTTTCAATCGCAATCTCTTGGACTTATGCTTTCTGTCTATAAATCAGCTCTTAGACATACCTCACGGGATTCGAGGGTATATATCAATAGGAAGGATCGAGAATGTTTGATTGAATGCTTGTGACTAAAATAATCCTGGACGTGATAGATTGAGTAGAAAGTAGCGCAATATTTATTTGTTTCCTAGTGAAGCTCTGTAATATATACAAATAAAACACGTATATATATAAATATATATATATATATATATATAAATATATATATATATATATAAATATATATATATATATATATATATATATATATATATATATATATTTACATGTATATATATACATATAAATAAAGCAGGGAAAGGGATATAGCGTAGCGGTTAGTGTGTTCGCATCGGATGCAATTGACCAGGATTCAAAATCAAAATCAGTCAGCATAAAATTATGACAGATATCCCCTTGGGCTCGTGGGAACATGTATCAGAGCTTATGTAGTTGGCGCTATCAATGGCAAAGATATATGATAGTCTGGTTTCAAAGTGTAATGTTGAAAATAGCCATTTTAATTTTTAAAAGAGTTTTAAGACTAAATTGTCTCTAATGGCTTAAATACATGTATATGTATTCTCACGCCATTGTTAGTATATTTATTACGAACTAATATAATACTGTTGAAGACAATTTTTAAAAGACAATGCTACAGATGAATAATTTCAATTTAAAGTAGATATTTTGGTGGATATTTAGGATAATTTTGTCTGTTTCTTTCAGAGAATCGGAAAAAACAATTATATAGGTAATAGGCTACATAACAAGTCTTAAGCGGAATTGAGTAGGTGTTTGTTAATTGGTAGGCTTTGAACCAAATATATTACGGAGACTTTATTTTCAAACGTAAAAGGTTAAGGAAAGCGTTTATTAAGTTATTAATAGGATGCAAATAATTTTAGACAGCTAATAATAGCCAACAATAGCCTTGCTTAGTAATAGTAAGTAGTGACAGTGGGGTAGCTATTCAATCTTGGAGGGGGCACTTTAGTCTTGGGGCACTTTGGAGGAGGCATACACTTTTACATTATGTGTACCTATATTTTGGGATTTATACAAATTTTATATTAAATCGTGGGGAGCACATGACCCCACCCCCTTGCTACGACACGGAGTACTCAATAATTTATTACTGATTGAAATTAACTTTTATCAATAAAATTATTTATTGTATATTTAAAATTGTTTTTAATTTTTGCTGCAGGTAACATACATCGTCTGATATCATTTACGCCGCGTTAATTTCTTTAAATAATAATTGTACCACATTTTTTCTTTGTGCATTAATTTATCATCAAACGACTGCATTTCATCCTAAATGTAAAAATGTTTCTGCTTGATATAATAACGTAATGGACATAACGTAACGGTTGTTCATTAGTTCAAAGAAAGTGTTTTAATGCATCGATTAAAATTTGTAAAACAATTAACACATTTTGTCGTACATCGAATGTCGTTTATAATCTCATGGTTTTTACAGTTTCATTTGTAACTTTAAACATTAGTGGACAATAATGATTTCTCTAAGCATCAATATCTTTACAAATATCTTTAAAAAATAAAATATCAATATCTTTAAAAAATAAAAATATAAAAAATATCAAACAATGAAAAATTAAAAATACGAAATTAAATAAAATGATTAAATAAGTAGGCTATGCAAAATGCATAATGACGGCTTAATTGTGCCTAATCACGCAGATAACCTAATTTTGTATACATGCAATGAGGGAATATTTGAAGCTGAATGTTAGATAAACGACAAAATGTAAAACTGGCAGATACAGTCAAGAAGATGAGAAGTATATCATCTAATGGCAGGATACCATTACAATTCTTTGCTTTAAAATTATGAATATCTTTGTCTCATTAACTACGATTTTGTTTTGATAGTCCATTATATTCAGGGACCTTAAAACTTATCTCTACCAATCTTATGTCACTTATGAAGTCATACATACAGAGAAATCAATGATTTCCAGGTGACTTCTACGTTTAAAAAATTTGAAAGGAAAAAGCACCAGCTCGCATTTTCACTGAGGCAAACATGAGAGGTATGAATGAGTTAAGTATGGGAATGTTTTCTGGACACGGTCATCAATTGTCTGCAGCAATCGATCATGAGCTTTGAGGCAAGGCTAAGAGTCTGTCAACAGTCGCTATATCTAATGCGAGCAGATCAACCGTGTGGAAGCCCAGCTGAGCTCCAGCAGGATTTGAAATATCTGGAGGGATTCTTGTTTGCCATGTCTGAAGTCTACAAGCCATAAGTCACTCACGTCTACCGGCTCCTTCCACTGCTCATCAGAATGGGTAGTGCTCTTGTTCTCACCAGTCACTGTGATCGTTACACAAATGATCATTTTTCAACCACCAAATTAACAGGTTAAATGAAAAGCTTTCTCCTCTAGAAGACCAAGGTTGAACGTTTTTCAAAAGAGTTTAAGTATATCTGTATATATATATATATATATATATATATATATATATATATATATATATATATATATATATATATATATATATACATGTAGATATATATATATTATATATAATAACAATAACAACAATTAGAGTGCTATAGTCATCAATGACAACATCGAGCACTATTGACACAAAATCAAGCCGGCGAGCAAAAAAAGAAGGTCCAAAAACGGTGCAAATTTCAAAATCCAGAAATTCAGTCCAAAGTAAAGGGAGTTAAAAGAAAAGGTGGTTTAGATGCAGGTCTCTGCTCATGGACACTGGATGGAAAAGAGAGATGGAATAGATAGGACTTCAACTGCTTATGGAACTGCTCATAGGAAAGCAAAGGCTGATGTGATTCAAATGAAGATTTCCGAAGATTGGATGGAAGAGAATTCCAGATCTGAGGTGCAACATGCTGGAAAGAACGATTAGATAGCTTAGAACGTGAAGGTAAGCTAGGTCTCACAAGAGTAATTAACTTAGAAGACCGAGTAATAGCAGGCTGCATCACTTTAATCAAGTGAGACATACAAGTTAGTCCAGAGATGGTGAAGGACTTATAGGTTAACGAAGCTGTTTTTTTAATGATAAGCTCTTTAAACTTTAGCCAGTGCAAAGACTTCAAAATAGGCGTAACATGTGAGTAATTGGAACTACAAAAAATTGCTCGCGCAAGAGAATTCTGAACAAACTGCAACCGATCAATCTCACAGCCAGGGAGATTTAAAAACAGGAAATTGCAGTAGTCCAACTTCGATTGCACAAGAGCAGCACCAATTGTAGCAGCTGTCTCACGTGACAGATATGGACGTATTCGACGAAGATCACGGATATGGAAGAAACATGCTTGTGAAGTTTTAGTTATGTGTTCGTGGAAGGTTAGGTTTTTATTTAGGATAACACCGAGATTTCTCACAGAAGAAACAGGTATATCACCTGTTTCTTCTGTGAGAAATCTCGGTGATAGCGAAAGAATTTTCCCATTCAGCTTCAGAAGCTGTTGAAGAGTCCTGACCAACAAGAATTCAGTCTTAGATGGATTAAGTGCCAAGAAATTAGCAGATATCCAAGAGGATATAGACTGAAAACATTGTTGCAGGAGGGTTTCAGCATTAGAATAGGAGTTAGGGGTGCAACAAGTGTACATTTTACATTTGAGTGTCATCAGCATATAGTTCATGATCAAGAGAATGAGAAGAGATTAGAGTGCTTAGGGATGTTGTATAGAGGTTAAAGAGGATAGGACCAAGAACGGAGCCTTGAGGCACACCATACTTTAAGTGAGAAGGCGAAGAGATGTACTCCATCACTTTCACACTAAAAGAACGATCCGTCAGAAAGGAGGAAAACCAATCAAGAACAATTCCACGAACACCAAACCAGGAAGAAAGACGTTCTTGAAGAATATTGTGATCAATGGTATCAAAAGCGGCCGAAAGATCAAGCATACATAATCCAGTTAAGCGTTGTGTGCACATGGCATTAACAATAGAATTGCACAGATAGAAGCACCGCTTCAGTTGAACGATGCTTAGTATAAGCACCTTGATGCTTATTAACTAGATCATTGTAAGAAAGATGAGTAGAAAGCCTCTGAAGAACAATTCTTTCAGTGAGCTCAGATATGTATGACAGGTTAGATATAGGCCTGTAATTCGACAATAATTCCTTATCCAGTGTGGGCTTTTTAAGCAATGGAGTAATAACTGCATGCTTAAAAGCGCGAGGAAATTTGCCAGTAGAGAGAGAGGTTAACAATCAATGTTAATACTGGAGCAAGTATGTGAATACACTTCTTTAAAAGAGAGGTTGGGATAGGATACAAGTCACAATGTTTAGCTGGAGAGTCTAAAACTAATTTAGTAATCTCATCAATTGTAACTGGAGTGAAATTAGAAATATATATATATATATATATATATATATATATATATATGCACATGTACATGTATATATATATATATATTTGCATATACATGTGTATATATATATATATATATATATATATTTATATAGGCCTATATATATATGATATATATACTGCATATATATATATATATATATATATACATGTGTACGTATATATATATATATATATATATATCCATATATATATACTTATATTTCCCATGTTGTTTAAGGGACGCTGATGTTTAAGGACCGTGTTGGGTCCGGGTTGTTTGAAGAATTGATCAACCGGTGGTAGAAGGCGACTAAAACACTAAGATCCACATCAATGCCAGAAGGGGCATTCGGTTGGTGAGCGCCTAGGCTCCGGAAATTGCTACAAAATTTTAACGAATGGAAAAGTCTCAAATAGGGGATTGACTGGTGGTATGGTGAAGGACAGAGAGGATTTGCGACAGTGTATTCGTATCCCGACCCTAGTTAAACTGGGATTCAAGGGAAAAAGAAGTTTAAGAGACGCTGAAAAATGGACCAACCGTAATCTGCACGTGTCGTAAGAACCTACTGAGCAAGAACTGATGAAGCTATATTATTTCTAAGCAAGAGTATCCATTAAGATGTGGATGAGGAATAGCTTTTTTGGGAAGGGTTAAATCTCGTCGATCAATAGAGTGTTCTTTGCATGTGCTATTTCTGAAGCTTGAAAAGCACGATTTGAGTGGGAATATATACCTTGGACCTGTCATTTATCTGAATACTAGATAGGAATATATATATATACATATATATACTGTATATATATATATATATATATATATATATATATATATATATATATGTATATAGGTGTGTATGTATGAAAAAGAGAGATACGTAGTAGTTGATCTGTTGTCTAAGCTAGTAGAATATCCTTGGATCAGCTTCTGAGTTTCATTATAAATAGCGGTTAAATGGGAATTGTTTTGAAGGGAATTGTTTGATGGGATTTGGTGTTAATTTATGACAAAACAAATTGAGTGTCTCGTGAATTTCATGAATGGATTGACTCAAGAGGCTCAACATGCGGGCGCAGTCATAATTAATTCAAAGTATCCAAAAACCTCCTGGAACAATTCTTCATTCGTGTGAAGTAAATGCACTTTGCTTCCGGCGATATGATGCAACATGTATTTTCCATTTAATTTCGCATATGGGATAAAAATTATCTCACTATTGCCACACTTCTTGACCTAATTTTCACTAACTCGAAGCTCATCATCTGCTTCGAGGCTAGGAAAGTCCCTGACAAAGAGTCTCTTAGAGAAAAATCCTCTCTAATGGTTAATGTGTTAGCAAAAATTTTATAATACTGCTGCACTACAATGTTTGAAGCGAAAAAAGCAATGAATCTCTAACAACTATCAAAATATTAAAATTATTGTTTTAGTTTCCATTTTTTATATAGAGCATTTCCCCGTGTATCATCATAATCATCTTTTTTCCTTGAATCCCAGTGTAACTGGGGTCGGGATACAAATAGACTGTCTCAAATCCTCTCTGTCCTACATCATATCATCAGTCAATACCCTATTTGAGGCTTTTCCATTCGTTTAAATTTTTGTAGCAATTTCCGGAGCCTTGGCGCTCTCCAAACGAATACCCTTTTTGACGATGGTATGGATCTTAGTGCTTTAATCGTCTTTTACGACACGTGCAGTCACCGGTTGGTCAATTCTTCAAACAACCCCGACACAACACAGGGAATATTTAATATGGAGCAATTTAATTCTAAATGAAACCATGTGAACAACCAAGTTTAATTGGGTAGAAAATGATAATATGTGAATATGCTACATGCATTGAATATACACAGTAAATTCAGGCACAAATTAATCCAGATAAATATATCTCAAAATAAAAAGACCCAGAGTGTCCAGAGTCTTTCAAATCATTGTAGGTTTTAAATAATCTTATTTAATTCTTTTAAGTGACTTCAAGTACATAATTATGTCCTTTGCCGAAGCTTTTTGATTTCTGAAACCTTAACTGAACTAAGTTTTGATATAACTCGTATAATTACTATTATTATTACTTTTATAGTACTATTCAAAGCACCGTTTAGACTAAACTAATACTGTAAAAATATATAAGCTTATATAGTCTTTATTTACCATTTTCATGATAGGATAGAACACCATAGTTACTCAGTTACGATAATTATATTTCATATCTTTAAACTTACAACATAATATATAAAAAGCGCACCTAATAAAATCCGTATAACTTTTAACAAACAAATTTAGTTAGTTAAAATTGGCAATTTTTAAACTAGCACCAATTTGGTGCTAGTTTACAAAGTTGCACAGAATGCATGCCATTGAATAATTGTTATCAATTGCTTGATTAATTTTAATGTGTAAATAATCATTGCATTCAGGATAGTCCAAATTCCGATTTATTAATACATTAATGTTGCGATTTAGTAAAGAAAAGTCACAGTGAAGTTTATGTAGGCCTATTGGTAGCACTAATTTAACGGTTTTCATTGCAACTTAATATGGTTAGACTACTTTTAAAAAGTCCTCCATTCAAAGCTACTTTTGAGTTAGTTACAACTAAAGCCAAGAAAGCTAAAGCCAAGTGCATTGTCAAATTTCCCGAAATTTAACATATCAATGACTGTGAGAGAATTACTGAATTTGAACCTCCTAGATTTGAATCCCGTACCTGCTGTTCCACATTCAGACAATCTATCGACATGCTATCGGCTCAGCTCAATAGAAATTACAACTAGATATACATGAATACAGTCAGGTGTTAATTACTTTGCAATTTTATTTCATATATATTTTAGTTTCTACCAACTTCATCATTAATGCAATGTTTGACTCGTGACCCGGATATGCATCCAATGCTAATGGACTCCAGTCTGTTTCAAGTTTATCTTTGCCGGAAGTTGCTGTGATATATGATTAAAGCTCCAGTCCCCGTGGACTTATTGATTCCTACCATAAAGCTTGGTATTTCTTTGTTAGCGATCGTGGTTATCGTGTAAACATTTCTTATTAAAACCTAATAATAATTTTTGCGGTTTTGTTGGTTAAATATAGGTGACCTAGCATTGGGATGAGGCGTTTCTATTGTAAAATTGAAGGCCTGCGCGTAATGAAATGCATTGTTTTTGACGTCCCTGATATTGCCTTATGGCGACGCACCGGACGTTAAATTCTTATTGATTGATTGATTGATTATAATTTAAAAGTATCGGCAATGCAATTTTTCAATTCGTCAAAAAATCAGTGAATACAGTTTGTCGAGTAATAAAAACATCAAAACTTGCTCGCAGGATCTCGATGAAAATTCTCAAAATGTAAACTTTGGAGAATATATAATTAGCAACATTACTTGTTAAACTTCTCATCTACTTGTAGAACTAGTTTTCTCTGGCTTGAAGATCTCGTTTAGTTGCAAATGCTATCCTACAATGTAATATAAAGAAATTGTTACCCAAGAGTTTAATAAACAGTTTATAAATATCAGTTGTACACAGGGTTTAATAAGCAATTTATAAATATCAGTTGTACTCCTTGGAAATTCATCTAGACAGTTACTGAGGCGACGTAGTTGTGAAGGGTTGTCTGGGTTTCATATATAGTTGATTCAAGAGTCCATTTTAAGACTATAGTGATGTTGGGCAATTGTAAACATATTTGCAAAAATCCGAAAGATGAGAGTCAATCATGGTAAGTTATATCGGGTTCATTTAGTACTTGGATGGGACCACCTTGGAAGACCGAACGATGACAGCCTTGAATAAAAAGATCCGTAAGATATTGGAAAATTATTACTGATTAAGCTGTAAAAATCAGCAATTATTAACCATTGAGAAAGAGGAGGAAGTAGCGAAAATCACAAAAATGCAGAAATAGGTAAGAAAACTTTGTAGAATGCAGAAACTATGCAGAATGTTGAGTTTGTAATCATATGAGCATACACATATACGTCCAGAAGTGGTGATTATCAGGAATGCTAGGAGAGATAAACTTTGATAATAATATATATGTAGGACTTGTGGGTTACTATGATAAGTGTTCTAATGTCGAAAGTGAAAAATAATAATAAATCTACAGAGTAAACGAAAACTGAAAACTATCGATGGAGTTCTATTTGTCAAGTCCAAAACTACGTGTATATTAAAGTTTAGTAGCGCTACTAAAGTACAGTAACTGTTGGGTAAATTGTTAAGCTTTGACACCCTCATTTAGTCAGAGAATAAAACATGTGTCATTGCACCATAGGACATTCAATTTAAAAATGCAAAAAGCAAATAAACTACAAACTTAGATAATTAGAACTATTAATATTATTTCAGTATTTCATCGTTTATACGACAACTTGAGACTTGAGAGTAAGCTTTATTAATTTAATTTAATTTAAAGTAAAGCTGATAAAATTACGAAATGATTAAGCTACAGGAAGTCGCTAGAGTGCCATGAGGACTTTGCAATGCTGGGGCTCATTTATTGACTATACATTTTTGTAACTAAATAAATTCCGCAAGATTTTTCATCATCAAATATACATGTAGCCCCAAATATGCTTACACAAATGCGCCGGTCTCTTTCCTCAACTTGAATATTTTCTTCATGAATCCATGTGGATGCTGTTGTTTGGCAGCGAAAGAGTGCACCAGCAATCAATTTCACTGAATGGGAATTAAATTGAAATTTAAAAGTACCCTGCGCAGAATGGTTTGACAAATAAGAAATGAGTGCCGTAAACAAAGGAGAATATAACTATAGATAATTATGAGTTTTATTAGAGCTTTCAAATGTTTATTACAATGTGAAAGATGCGACTAATGTTTAAAGCTTAGAATAGTAATTTTCTTACTATCATATGCCATGTAGACATCTATGATATTCTCCATTTTGAATTCGGGACACTGAAGAATAGAGCAACCGTTAACTACACATTGGTAGAGTAGACTGAACAAGAACTGAAGAAGACAACGGGAAATCACTTCAGAAGCAATATCTTCTCAAGCTATTGACTACACCAATGAGTGGATAAAGCTTGTCGTTTTTGAAGTGATTAGCTCTTTAATCAGTGTAGTGCTCTTAAAATGAAACTTAAATGCAGCATATGAGTAAGAATATGAACTTTGGACCTGCAACTTGCAGAGTACGGGTGAATGAATTTTGTAATAACATAATTTAATGGCAATTTCGTCTTCCACTGAAGTCATCCGGCACACTTTGATCACTCACATCCTAACTTTTAGAACTATTGAATGCGTAACAGGGAATCGTATTTATAATTGTTTGAATAACTTGTTCTGATTTTCATATCCCATTAAAGTTGGCTGTTATCAATATTTTATTATTCATTGACCGATTCTCTTTTAAATGGAGACCTTTCATGAGTTATGATCTGAAATATATATACTTTTGTGCTTCCGATTGGTTTCCTACAGCAGAACGTCAGTGCAGTGTAAAAAATTTTCAATATGACCTTAATAATCTATTGCTTAAAAAACTATGAAACTCAATAAACTAAATGCTTAATAACTAACCGCTTAATAACTACAATCTATCAATTTAACACCTCTTTCGGTATCACAAGAGATATTGACAGAGAAGATTCAGCTGGGGATTCGAATTGATAGCCTCCTGCTTCTCATGCAAGCGTGCTATGTATTCAATCGTCCTATCGGTACATCAATAATTGATTGATTAATTAAATACAGTCATTATAATATTTAGACATAAATTAAGTTTAACTTATTATTAGAGCAACTATCTGCTTATTATAGTCTAGCTGCTTCCATACTTAAACTCTCTCTCTCTCTCTTAGTGCACTGCCTACTGGCAGGTCCATGGTACATAACGCCTCCACTCTTCTCTGTCTTCCGCCTTCCTCTTCATTTCCACATATGAGTGGGTCTTTAAATCATCTAACATACCTAATCTCGGCCTGCCCCTGCCTCTTTTTCCTTCCATTCTACCTTCTATGACCTCTTTTAATAGACCTTCCCCCTTAGAATGTGTCCTATCCATCTCTTCTTCCTATTTCTTAATACATTTATCAACTGTCTATCTGTGCCAACTCTCTCCAGGACTTCCTCATTTGTAACCTTTTGAGTCCAGCTAATCCTCTCCATTCTTCTCCAAATCCACATTTCCAATGCCTCCAGTTTCCTAATATCTTCCTTCCTTAAGGTCCATGTTTCACATCCATACAATAGCGTGGTCCAAACCAAAGTTTTCACTATCTTTATCTTTGTGTCTTTCTTTAGACTTTTTGTTAATAGTTCTTTTCTACTACCAAAGGCTGCTTTTGCTTGTGCAATCCTACTGCATATTTCCGTCTCACATTTCCCATCATCGGTTATAGTATGACCCAATATTTGAAACTCATTACCTGTTCCAATTTCGTACCATTTATTGTGATATTAACTTCACCTTTATTATTGGACACTCTCATAACCTTGGTCTTTTTTATATTAATCTTCATGCCATATCTCAAAGCCGTATCATTCAGCCTATCCATTATCTTCTGCAATCCAATCTCGCTGCCTGCTACCATTCCTTGGTCATCGTACATCTTGTAACAAATTCCCTCCTACTTTTATTCCTTCTTCCAAGTCTTCCATGGCTTCCTCCATCATTGCCTCAGCGTAAATGTTAAACAGCAGCGGCGAAATGCTACAACCTTGTCTTACTCCACGTCCTATTTCACCTTCTTCTGAGTATTCTTGTTAGATTTTCATTACTGCTCTTTGATTCATGTACAAGTTTAAAATTAGTCTTCTATCTCTCCAGTCAATTCCTATTCTTTTTAAGATATTCATCATCGTTATCCAATCAATCCTGTCAAAGGCCTTCAAATTTAATCATAAAATTATTTTAGATTACTAACTGCCTTATTTATTGATTGTTTCAATAGTCACGTGATTCAAATCAAAGTCAAGGCTCAGCTGGATACTCTCTGAGGAAGACACAGTCTCTAGAAAGCAACAGGACCACTCTGAGCACTCTCAACTCCTCCACAGGGCAGGTTGTTCTCTCGGGCAACGGGACCTCTGTCGGTGGAGACGTACAACCGACCACGGATGATCCGGAACCTACCGGAAATGAAAATCTTGGTCGTATTCAGTTCAGTATCTCGTACGACTTTCCAGAGATGACCTTAACGTTAAGAATCATCAGAGCGGTAGATCTTGTAGCTAAGGATTTCTCCGGTACGAGTGATCCGTATGTTAAGATCATGCTGCTACCGGATAAGAAGAGAAAACTGACCACAAATGTAAAGAGAAAAAATCTAAATCCGAGATGGAACGAAGTCTTCGCCTTTGAAGGTATCAAATTATCGGTTTTGTAGTTAACAAATTTTTAAATAATCGCGTAATCAGGTAGGTTGCTCACGTAATAAATTGAAGTGAATAAAGAAATTATGAAAATTTACCTTAACTATTACTTTTATATGCACAGGATTAGATTTTCTTATAACGTACAGTTTTCTTTCCAACAAGAATTTTAAACTAAAACTGGTATTAAAATGGACGGCACTGCTTCATACAATAACTGAAGCAGCACAGCAATAAATGGATGTAGCAGAAAACTTTAATTTATCTGAATTAAGAGAAAATGCTATGTTTAGAATATGGTAAAATGTTTTAAATTGACAAAATAAGAATTTGGAAAGTAGGCATTTTCACTGAATAGTGGCATTATATCACTTCTTTGCAAACATCTTAATGCCCTTCTGTGATTCCTCTAAAAATACTAATCAAACATTATATGATACATCAGAGCTTTCGCTTTTAAAGTCCTATTCATACCTTGAAGTAATTATTGACTGGAATATTGATCGGCGCCATTTTGAATCAGAATGGATATTGTCGAACGGATAATAAGGTATATTAGGGATAAGAATTCGCAATAGAAAAGGAATCAGTTGCCGTCAGGTTCCTTCCGTCTGTTACATTTCATTATCTTTTTTGATAATTTTATGACTATCAAAGCCAATTTATCAAAGTAAATTTACTTTGACCATACTTGATAAAGGGTCAACAAGAACATGATCTCTAGCTGAACCAGGGACACTGCAGAAGAACTCATGCGGATACTAACCGACCTGAAAGTGTTACTGAAAGTGTTATTAAAGTGTTACCAAGGCGAAGCAAAAAAAACAATGAAAGAAATAAACAATGTAAAACTACCTTAAAACATCTTTTAAGCTTTTCTAGTTATATTAAGATAATGAAATGTAATGGCTTTGGTGATAAAAAGCAACTGATTGCATGCGGTATACTTTTCAATGAGAGTCAAAGCCAGCAGCGAGTAGCAATTGGTATTTTTCGACCTGTAATTTTGTAAATTCTATAAACAGAAGACGCTCCCAAGAATCAATATATTATCTGTGCTGTGCAAAGCTTTAATCTCTGCTCGCAGAGACTTGGGATATTCTATGAGTCGTGCCTCCTTTAATCACGAGCTTCGAGAATCTTTCAACTGAATTTTGCGATTTAACAAAAGCCATTCGCGGTCTCAATACGAGCATTAGACTAGAAGAAAACAAATTACAAAGATATCCCTTGTGAAATAATAAAGTACTGGAAAAATGATCTCGTAATTATTACATGTGCCAAGTAAAGACTACGCGGATATATACGCTGCTTTTTCTTGTATTACAATAGAGCAAGAAATGTGTATAAGCAGACATCGATACGGAAGAGAGCCATCTGTAGTTGTTTATGGAATATGTGTCAAAAGTTTTATCCTGAAATAGAATGTTTTAACTTAATTAATTCAGAGCATTGCTTTGGCTTAGTCTCTCGTATACTGTGCAAAATATTGTATACATGTAGTAGGTATACGATACACTATAAACTACTGCATGTAAGTTATAGACTACGAGGTTGAACGGTCTTTTTAAAAGAGTGTTGAAGTTGAAGAGGTCTTTTTGAAAGTCTCTTCAGTGTTGAAGAGGTCTCTTCAGTGTTGAAGAGGTCTTTTTTAAAATTCCTCAAATTTCTAAATTTTGAAATTTTGGCAAATTTTAAGAAGCCCTCAATATGGCAGGCTGATAATATCTTCTAAGTAAACTAGAAAGATTGAAAATATTAGTAAGTGTTATTTAAAATAATATACAAAAATATATAATTATATAATATAATTATATATTTTAGTAATATATAATGATATTATATATATACATATATATATATATATATATATATATATATATATATATATATATATTGTAGATATGTAGATATTATATGTATATCATCAACATCATCACTTCCTTGCTTTCTGTACAGAACATCGGGCGACAACATTCCTTCATTCGGTTCTATCATCAGCAATCTTCACAGCGTCTTCCCATGAAATGTTTAATGCTCTCAAATCCTTGTTGATCGTATTTATTATATGAATATAATATAATATATATATATATATATATATATATATATATATATATATATATATATATTGTATATATAATATTTTAAGTATATATATATATATATTATATTATATATATATGTATATAATACTATACAGTTTATATATATTAATATTATACTTAATAGGCCTTCGTGTAGATAACTTTATATATTATTATATTATTAGTATTATATTATTTATCTCATGAAATCCTCAACATGGTGAATTTGAATATTTAACCACGAGACAGACTATAGATAACATTTGATATACTCCTTTCTTAAGATGCTGAAATCACCAATGACTTTTGTCTTATTGCTTTCAATCCACTTAACGGAAATTGCTGCAGAGCCGCACACGTGTTCAAACACAACAGAATTCGACTTCCGTCATGTAGTATTAACTGGTATCCACCAGAGCTCTCATGTATTATGCATAGAACTTTGAGAAGCAGCACCGGGTGACCTGGTCATAAATCAATGCCCAGTTTGGAAGATTATAGATTTTAAGAAAAGATTTTAGAATTTCTTTGTCTGAATGTTACACCAGAAGATTTGCAGTGAGTATAAGGTTGTCTGTTTGTCTCTACTAGAAGATTGTTGACAACGACTCTGATTGTAACAATAGCTATTGATTGAAACATTTATGTCGGTTAACCTTTGATACATTTTTGGCTATTACAAGTCATATTAGCTGGTGTAGTTAGTCCTCCTGTTGGTTTTTGAGAAATTTTTAAATAGGTCAAACGTCCTATTAGTGCCTTGAAGGATATGAGTTATTATAATAACAACAGCCATTCGATTTGAATGCTACTGTTGTCCATGACAACATCGAGCACTATGGATACGAATCAAACACGATGAGCAGTATGTGGGTGGTTCATAAACGATGCGTGCCAAAATCCAGGTAATCAGTCCAAGGGAGGGAACTCCATTCATCTAAAAGGGTTTGTTATGATAAATGTTAACTTAAAAAAATGGGAAATATTGCTTGTTGGGAGGTTTAGCAAATATCCCTAAAGCTTGCCTTTTTCATCACTTGTAACCCCAGAGAGTCACTTTAGAAGAAAATAATAGGTAATTAGGCCTATTATTAGTCAAGCCAACTGTATTGTGATTAAATCAAAATGACTTAAGACTGAAATTTAGTAAAATATAAAAAATTTATTATATTTGAACTATAAAAGCCTACACGTAAGATAGTAAATGACGGTATTGTTATATGGTCGTTAATTGATCAAGATTTCTTCAATATATACTACTGTTTACAGGTTTCCCGTACAATAAGCTGATGCACAGAATACTGTATATGCAAGTATTGGATTATGATCGATTCAGTCGAGATGATCCGATAGGAGAAGTATGCATTCCACTCAGTGAATTTGATCTCACGGCTGGGCAGGTTCTCTGGAAGAATCTCCAACCCTGCAAGGGCCATCTGGTGAGTGACGATGTACATCTTACGTGTATAGCATAGTGTTACTATAGGTTCTCGTTATATAACTTATAGTATAAAATACCAACATAATTACAGATTTGCCGGTAGCATAAAGTTTTAATCATCAAAAGTATACAATATGCCAGCTTATTGGATTTATAGACGAGTAGTCATATAAAGTCAAAAAAATAACGGGGTACCACGTATTGTGGGACGAAGTTTAGCACATTGTGGTCCAGATTAAATTCATTTGGTTTATCGCAGGAGTCATTAACTAAGTTAAGCTACATCGGACCTGGATAATACTTGCGTAGGCGACCAACTCGGAAGATAAAGTGCTGACATGTTTGAACAAACACACGGGGTATTGAAATTTTTTCTAAACGCCCTCTATTCGGCGCTATTACATGGAAACGATTATTGTTAACCGTATAGAGAAAGAACAAATAATGGTAATTAAAAAACCCATGTAATGCGTTCGGTATGTCACGTGTTAAGAAACACAGTAAAATAATTTATAATGCTAATAATCGTAATAAAATATTTCTGAAAACTACATAATAAAAACTAAAATTAGTAAATTAATTACAATAATCTTAGAAAAACATATCTAATAACATAACAATAACATAACAATATAATAACATAATATTTCAGAAAAACTAAATGCAACTAATAGATTGATAAATAGTAAATTTATTTAAGATTGGAAAAATGCTTCAGTTTTCATTCGTTCCTTGTTGTTTAATAAACTTGATATTGATTACAAGTCGTAATCATGTTTATGGGACAGTAACTTGTAAAAATGTATATAAGCGTATATTTGGTAAGTAAATGTCCGAGAAGTAACATGAATCAGGTGCATAATTTTAACAGTACATCATAATAAATAAATTAATTATTACTCCAATCTAACTTTAATTCTCTTAGCTCCATTCAAATTGGCATACATTCATACTGTTATTTTCAGGGTAAACTTGGAGAACTACTTGTTGGCCTATGTTATCAGCCAGCTAGCGGCAAAATTACCATAGCAATCGACAAAGCACGTGACCTAAAATCAAAAGACATCAACGGCCTATCAGGTATGAATTAGTCACTTGACTATTATCTGCACAGCCATTGACGTAGGCCTATTAACCACATTTATTCAACTGAAGTTGTCAAAATTGAAAAAACAATCGCTATTTATTTGTTTGAAAAATAGGTTCAAAAGAGGAGCTCAAGTCTATAGTAAACCATACCTTACCCGATTAACTCGATTCAGTTTATGATCAAACTCCATGAAACTTGTTAATTTGGAAGCTTTAACTACGAACACAGAGAGTCAGAGAGAGAGAGAGAGAGAGAGAGAGAGAGAGAACAGAGTAAACTAAAACTAATCAATCTGGATTATGTGATTGGATCAAATCGTCATAAAGTTTTTAATTTTGAAAGAGGGAAATTTAAGTTACTACATATCATTCGATTGTCACTATTTTAAAGAAGTGTGATATATCAAATTAATTAAATAATCAATTGTCTGTTATTGCACATGATATGAAGTTAGCAGTCACTTTGTTATAGAATGAGGCATAATACACAAATATAGAAGGTAATATATCATATCTATGTATCGAAATAACCTCACAAGAGGAGGATATTATATCATATTGATATATCGAATTATAAGAATGCATTGAATTATATTTTCTACTTTAAACTAAAAGTTAATTTGCGTAACATTTAGCTAAACTTTACGTCAAGAAAAATTCTACGAAATTTTAAATACCCCTGTATCTTAGTTTTACCCTGATGTCACAAATAAAGCAGGAATATTCATTCATATATAAACGTAATTGTAATGATGCTGTTGTTTTACTCTCGCTATACAGATCCGTACGTCAAAGTCTGGCTTCTATATGACGGAAAGAAGACGGAAAAGAAGAAAACCGCAATAAAGGAGAAAACATTAAATCCAATTTTTAACGAATCTTTCATATTCGACGTCCCATACGAGAGAATTCGTCAAACCAGTCTCAGTATAAGCGTCATGGACTACGATCGGATGGGTAGAAACGAAGAAATTGGGCAAATTATTTT
This sequence comes from Enchytraeus crypticus, assembly GCA_905160935.1. Classification (NCBI taxonomy): domain Eukaryota; kingdom Metazoa; phylum Annelida; class Clitellata; order Enchytraeida; family Enchytraeidae; genus Enchytraeus; species Enchytraeus crypticus. The sequence continues at coordinate 1,431,496 of CAJHZI010000547.1, read as the reverse complement.
GGGAGCAAAAAGCGGAACGATGGAGATGAAGCATTGGAATGAAATGTTTGCCAAAACAAGGCAGGAAGTATCCCAGTGGCATATCCTGAAGGATTTCAGCTGAAGGAATAGAAATAGTGTACATAGCGGAATGAAATCTGCATAATATTCAAATTATTTCTTCAGTGAGAAGGTAAAGAATGGGTGGAAATGTTTAAGAGTTTCTTAAGCGAAACATTAACACACAAATACCGACAGCTATTCAATGGGAAATTTCAATATTAATAGCTTAACGACTGCCAATGTCATCGTACGAAATACAAGGACTCATCAGTTGAACGAAAAATAGTAATATGCAAAAGTAGTGAAATTGTTAAAGTAATGCGCAGTTGATTTATATGAATTTAGCAATAATAGTGAAGCTTAAAATTTGCAAACCAAATTGCAATTTCAGCCGCTATAGGACCTATATATTACTTCGTTGTATTTAGATTCGTTAGCTTCGAGTTAAACTGGTATAATGGGTTCTTGGGTTTAAACCAAGTATCAGATTATGAAAAAATAATAGTTATGTTTATTATTAGACCCAGGTCGATATTTCCTGATGACTGGATTGAAAATGTCATGCAATTACAACAGCTGCCTGTTTCAAAACACCTTAATATTCAATTAAAACGCGTGTATCCGCTACTAACAAATAGATAACAAAGCTAGAAAGCTAAGTAAACGTCTCAGAATAGTTTGGTGAGAATATAAAAACAGGATTGAGCAATAAAACTAAAATATAAAGCAATATAAATGATCTGCAATTTATCAAAGTAACTTTGATTTCACATTCAGTAAGAGATGGGACTGGTGAGTACGACACGGATGAAGAATTTAAATTTGTAGGCTTTTCTATGCAGATATATATTTCATCTTTCCGTGTGCATTTACTATTTAGAATTGTTCTAATTAAAAACTCTTTCACATAACTCTTCATTGGTTGGAGGCGAACCGTGCTTTAGTGGCGAACTATTTAATGCAACAGAGGTAGTGATGCACAACCTGTGTTGCACTAATAGTTTCGCCACTGAGAGAGAGAGAGAGAGAGAGAGAAAGAGAGAGAGAGAGAGAAAGAGAGAGAGAGAGAGAGAAAGAGAGTGAGAGAGAGTTCATGCCATGAATAATCTCATATTTCTAAATGAAAATAACGTTAATATTAATAATAGCAAAGCTTTATGGTTCGTTTCCTCATCCAAGGATGATGCCAAGGACTTCTATAATCAATCAATGCAATTAAACTGTTAATTTCAAAATAAAAGTCCATATTTAATATTTTCCCTTGTTGTTTCCGTATTGTTTCCGGGATTCAGAAGAAAAAAACAACCTTAAACTGCACGTGTCGTAAGAGGCGACTCTGCAACAGCGGAGGAAGGCAAAGGAATACCACCTCAGAACCCACATAATTCCCAAGCTATGGGTTACATTAAGGAGTGGATAGGGCTTTTTGAAGATCTAAAACTTGCTTATAGATGGAGTGGTCTTCATGAGACTTTATAAACAGTAATAGTATGCACCTTCTGCCTGCCATTTGGTCAGTCATAGGAAAGACACAGGACATTAGACATAGGAAAAAAAATTTCTCATAGGGTGATTGATAGCTGGCACTCTTTAAGTGAAGAGGTTCTTAATGCGGTGTAGTTGAATTCTTTAAAAAAAACAAGCTGATGTTGTAATCAGGTTTTATTAGGGATCGAAAAAAGCCCTTTACTTTCTCCCCTTTTCCTGCTACCTAAGTTTGAATAAAGAATGGAATAACGTAAGATGGTAGCAGTTCTGTTAAATTTTGATAAATTCTGGTCTGTTTGAATCCTTGCAATAATATTCAGAAGGATATGCTGAAAGTTCCATAAATATATGAATTAATGATAAAACACATTGTATTCCCTCTGTTTCCAAAAGCCTTTGTTGTTTTCAATTCTGTTGACATTTTCCAGCACTATTTTATCAGGCACGCCATAATTAGGTATGTCTGACGTGATGTTGTAGCCTAATTTTTCCAACATTGGAGCGAGAATTTGTAGATTGGATTTCACACCTGGCTCTAACCAATCAACCCATTTGTCGAGCGCTTCAGTATTGATCGGTTTGATGATTTGAGATGTGGAATATTCCAATCTAAAGCATAACAATAAAGCAAAATAAGCTAAATATTAGATTAAAATTCACTACGCACTGTTTTGCTACGGTACATATTCGTGATTGATAAGTGTTATGATATTTGACTTGATGGAAGATACTTGAAAATAACTCCTAACTTTATTATTGAAATATACTGTGTTTAAGTGTTTCTGATATTTTTGTCGGAGAAAGTGATAGGAATATGGAGAAAAGGAAAGATAAATCTAGACTACGCTAATTTGCAAGCTATAGGCAGTATTTCAATACGAGAATGATAAATTAATCAATATCTTATCTGAAGTCATCATCGTCAGAATAAGCATCTTTTGTTGATTCCCAGTTTACTAGGGCCGAGATAAATATATTAAATGAACTACGGTGTAGATTTCTGCAACATCAAAATATGCATTCATGAACCTACATGGAGTTATATTCAAGTATTCATTTGAGGCAGCTATAGATTAAATGGATAAGGACTAAATTTTCATAGATAATTAAAGGGATATATAAATGGCAAGCAAATCATAGCCTACCTTGAGACTGAGATTCCTCCGGCTTTCCCAATAAAATTTTCATGTTGTAAAACATCACTGGTCCAGTCTGTTTCAAGGAACTTGAAAACCTCCTTTGTAACTCGCTCCGGGTGCAGAACCAGTTGCTCATAGAAAACCTTCAGGCACACCTCAGGCCCAGCAGCCTCGCATTGTATAAGCATTTTAGACATCATTGAATTCCAGCTAACAATGGCTTCCTCTTGACTCGAAGCGTTAAAATCTCTTACATTAATACCTCTTGTCATTAACGAATGAATTACAGCTCTGCCATCGCGAATCATAAACAGAAATTTAGAATTTGGAAACATTGCACGAATCAATGGGATTCTCAGCAAAGCGAGCGGGTCCTTATTACACAGTATCTGGGCAGGTTCCGCATGTCCTGCGATAATTCCTAGTAAAAAGTTTGCTGCCGCAGAGAGCATGACGTCATTCGTCACTCCTGCCTCTGCGAAATTTATGTTCCAGGCGGACTCACTAGAGGTCCAGTTTGCCAACTGACGCAGGAACATCGGAACTATGAGAGTCTCCTCGCCGCACCGGATGTCTCTATGAGTGTCCAGGAGTGATCGCATCAGCGTTGTGCCGCTTCTTGGTACACCACCAACAAATATCAGAGGTGAGTGGCGGTCGTACGTAAAACATCCTGTTGAGATTGACATGACAATGTCGTTTGGATTAGTCTTACAGCTTGATCTCGACACAAGGATTTTGAGTACTAAGAACAGAGCAGCTGAAGCTATAATCCATTTTAGTTTCGCATGTGATCTATTAATTCGATAAAATTGCGAGTATAAAGCTTTCAATGACATCGATAATATTACACACGTCGTTATGACGTACACGTAATTATTGTGTTCTAAAGCGATAAGCCTACTGCAACAGAAAACCTATTCAATCTACTAGTAGAACGCAAGTGTATAATGTTTTCTGTTTATCCTTTAATGTTAGTAGTATAAAATACTGTCACTTAATCAACGTAAGGCAAAAATATAATTTAATAAAGTGCACCATAGATTCATAGTAGGCATGTATATGCGGATATCCAATTCCAGGCTGTGCTAGCTAATGATGGGCACTATGTACAGAAGTTTACCGGTTTCTGAAATTATAAACACATTAGGAAAATTAATTTTTCATCTTTGTATATCTCCAAAGCAAAACACTGTAAAATCGAAGAAGCTTTCAATGAGAATAAAATGGCAGACGTAAGTTGCATATTGTTACACATCTGCTCTCACGCTATATAAAGAGAATTCCATTTATCAGAAAGTTAATCCCTTCACAAAAGGCTATTCCCACTTTCATATAGATATGCTGAGATAAATACGCCTTCTTAGGTGGTCCCTATATTTCCTATCTCAGTTCTTATTTAGTTGTGAACACGTAGACTATAGCTAAGTCCATTCTTTAGTTGTCCGGAGCCAGAACGTCAAATAAATGGCTATGAATAAAAGAAATAGGAATGATAGGATAATCTTCTGTAAAATAAACTGGAATGCTGCAGATTCTACTCAAAGATTACATCTACAATTCTATGTATAGAAAAGGCCAATCTAAACAACCACAAGATAAAAAAGGAACACAAAAAGCACGCGCTAGCTGTAGCCTGTAAGTAGGGTGCTTTGAGTCCGGAACCGCTGCATAAATACAGAAGTTGAAATCATTTGTAAATTCTAGTTAGTCTAGTTACCTTTATTATTACAATTTAACAAAAATATTGTAGACATTAACAAATATCCAGTTTCATACAGATGTCCACAAATAAAACCTTCTCTATCTACCCTTAGTTTAATTTAGTTAATTTAATTTCGCTATGCTGTGTTTCCAACTGTTACGAGCGAATCGCTAAAAGCTATTCATCGGATATTGCATAAAAATTAAAAAAATGTGTGCGTACAATTTCCATACAACATAAACCCTACAATTTGATGTGTGCATAGAATGCAAACTGAACGTATTGTGATTAGTCTTATTATACACTAATTGATCTGTGTTAGTGCACAGGTGCAGTCATGTCTTCTAAGATAATTTCTTAATGTTGACTACTGCGCTAATGTATTCCAAGTGAGATTATTAATCGATGTAATTTTTACATACATTTGGCTGCAAGAAATTTCATTAACAACCTTTTGATGACAATTTTAAAGCTATATTTAAAAAGGAATAATACATATTGAATCAAAATAGCACAGAGCAGCTATGCATTTTGCGCAAAGTTGACTAAACATAAAGTTGACATTAAATCAAAGCCCACGTGATTAAAAATAGTAAGGCCCATATTGTTTGCCCGTCTGTGTTGTTTTAAAAGTGCTCACACACGATCAAATTTATCTGAACAGATATCTGTTCAGATAAATTTGACGGAGCCCACACACGGTCAAATTTAACTGACAGATATCTGAACAGATATCTGAACAGATATCTGATCAGATATCTGTTCAGATAAATTTGATTCGTCCACACACGGTCAAATTTGACTGTTCAGATATCTGATGAGTTATGCTAGTTAGCTATCTATCATTTCCAGACTGCAGCGAGTGTGACTGGCGTTGATATTAATACATTCAATCAATATATTTTTGAGCTATTTATTAATCGTTTCCCTTTGGTGGCGCATTAATTGCAGCCGGCACGAATTTAAGAATAACCTTCCATCACCCTAGGATATTTGCTTTCCTCAGCTGTCAACACTCGGTCTTCCAAGGTGGTCACTCACAAAGTACTAACTGTGGTCGGTGTAGCTTAACTTCGATAATTGACGCGCAACTATACCAAGTGCGCTAAATCCCGCCAAACGGCCTGTTTATGAAGTGTCATTATCGCGGGAGATTGTGAAACACTGTATAAATTGCGCATAGCATTGATATTGTTGAGAAATACAATAGAGATTGACTATAAACAAAATTATTATTCTTTGTTTATAAAATTTTAATTTGTTTAGCGAAGGTGTTTAATATTGAAATTAAAAAAGCCGTTTAGCATCCCGTATATCCCTACTCGGGGTCGAAACGAAAGGGTCTAGATAGGAAATGGAATAGTAAGGTCGCGTATATATATCGATTTGGCTTATATAACGTTTGCACGACTATGTTTTTATTTTTCACGTCGCAACGCAGTCCCGAACTCGCGACCTCTCGTTCTAGAGGCGAGCTCTTTATCACTGCACCACTAGTCATTCAATTTATATTAAAACCAATATTGAAATTTAAAAATGATATTTAATTCGGTAACGCTTATCTATGTATGTCAAAAGCATCTTTGTGATTTATAATACTTTTATTTTAATTACTCAATTAAGAAATTAATTTCTATTTAGAATGCTCAAATTAAAATAAGTTTAGGCCGACAAGTGCGCCAAAAGTCCTTGTGGGCGGGACAAGTCTTCAGATCTGAAAACTGACTCGGTAACATACGATCAAATTTATCTGAACAGATATCTGATCAGATGAGTTTGATGGTTTTCCCATCAGTTTTGAAATCTGACACTCGTCAGTTTTCCCATCAGTTTTTGCCCGCACACGATCAAATTTATCTGTTCAGATATCTGAACAGATATCTGTTCAGATAAGTTTGATCAGTTAAATTTGATCGTGTGTGGAGAAACTAAGTCATCAGTTCTCTCGTCAGTTTTCAAATCTGACGCGGCCACACACGATCAAATTTATCTGTTCAGATATCTGAACAGATATCTGAACAGATAAGTTTGATGGCAAAACTGATCGTGTGTGGCCACTGTAATGCAACTTCAGCTTGCTATCGTGTAGTACAATCTTTTGAATCTGCAATGTATAATTTCCAGTTAGTTTGTTGCGTCCTAAAATATTACTTTTTACTATGTTTAACTAACATTTTAGGCTAATTTCCAGTATCAACAACATAGCGAATTAATTATTCTATTTAAATTAAATTTTATCGCGCTTCGAAGTGCTATTAATGAGGAAAGATTATGTTCTCTCAAATAAATATTTACTATACCAGTTATTAAGCAATAATGGACTGAGCGGGTCATGCTAGCATACTATTAGATAGCGGACACGAAGGCGAAGGGTTCAAACCCAGTGATCTTCCAGTCACTGACCTGCTTTCAAGCAGGAAACCGAGGGGTTAAACTTAGCTTCAGTTTTAACCTTTTATTAGTAAAACACAAAGTTGAAACCACCTCAGAATACATGTACAAAAAGAAACCGTCTAAGTCACCGTCATCCACATTTTCCCAAAGACTAGATCTTCATTAAGATGTAAATTTGGAATGGAATATTTGATGAGATTAAATTACTAATCGATGGTGTCCTCATTACAGTATGTAATATGAAACATACAGAAACTTACTGTAAGTGGACCAATGTAATGATATATAATGTAGTGAAATTTGAGCATCTGTCATTTATCGTAAAACTGGAGAGATGGAGAGATAAGGAGATATAGAGATAATGGTAGAATCAAGAAATGTTCGCCATTTCGGACTTAATGCATATATTCCTACATGATTAGCCTCTTAAACGAAAAGTTTGGTAAATTTCCTTTAAGATCTCTCAGAGATTATAATGGCGGTACAATCAACTCCATCAAGCAAGACGATTGATACTATGCCATAAACTACAATTTTCTACGATTTTGTGCACACCAACAAAGCCACATGCAATATAAACATGTTCTAATAATGCAGAAAAAGTGCTACAAAATAAAATGTGTTGAAAGTTGGATTAATCAAGTAGAGGTGCTGCTTTAGAATATACAGTACATGTGTATGCATGCTAACGCAATTATTTAATTCAAAGAGACCCTGTTTGACTTGACTTTTCTTATGTATTTTGTCAAGCGGAGCAATAATTATTCAAAAACTGATTTAACTTAACATATTACTCGAGCCGATTCATTTCGTAGTGTTCACAATAAAATTGCAGATGGTGCATCTTTATTGCAACCAAGCTTATTTGCTCTATTATATACTCTATTATAGTCTTGCTTTATAATTTTTCATAAATCAATATATGCAATTAAGTCATAGACAGCAGGCTTACATAGACAGTACGTAGAATTGTCTGTGCGATATTCGGGTAAACTTTATGAGCTCTTTTTATTGACGTTTTCTAATCATCTAATCCACTAGCTGTAGAGTCCGTCAAATGACGAGATCTAATAATAAATAAATTAGCGATGGGAATCGAACCGAACCCGAACCGAACCCTAAAATCTGGAATTTTGACCGGACCGAACCGAACCCGAACCCAGACACTGGCCGAACCTAACCGAACCCAAACCCAGACTCTGACCGAACCCGAACCCGAACCCAGACTCTGGCCGAACCCGAACCGAACCCTGGCTTCATCCGAACCGATCTCTTGAAGTTCCTTTCTCTTTCGCCAGCCTCAGGAGAAGAGAACACTTTTCTTTTCAGCTATTTTTCAAAGTCTTCATTAAGATATTATGGAGAATATTTGACATTATATAATGATAATAAGAACAATACACATATATATTTTATTAGTGCCTATTATATTATAGTTTTTGTAATTACATGTCTTACAGTATCTAACAGCATGTATTCAGGTAAGGCTGGTTCCGACACAAATTTTAAAATTAATAACAGATAACAAAGAAATGGTAGCGGGAAGCGAGATTGGTCTACAGAAGATAATGGGTAGTCTTAATGATACAGCTTTGAAATATGGAATGAATTTTAACATAAAGAGACAAAAGTGATGAGAGTATCCCAGAATAGAGGTAAAGTGAATATTATAAAAAATGTTACGAAATCGGAACAGGTAAGGAGTTTCAAATATTTAGGTCATACCATAAACAGACGATGGGAAATGTGAGACTATATATAGTAGGATTCCACAAGAAAAAGAGGTCTTAGATAATAGGAAAGAACTTTTAACAAAAAGCCTAACGAAAGACACTAAGATAAAGATAGCGAAAATCTTGGTATGGACGACGCTATTACGTGGATGTGAAACATGGACATCAAGGAAAGAAAATATCAGGAAACTAGAGGCATTGGAAATGTGGATATGGAAAAGAATGGAAAGGATTAGCTGAACTCAAATAAACTATTAATTTCAAATTTGAAACCCTAAGGTAAATTATGAAGTTTATTAGGCCTACTGGTTAAGTTGACGGTTATAACATGTGATATTGTGATCATTTTTCTGTGGAAGTACATGTGCTTACAAAATCGTCCTTATTTGACGCTTTTATGTTAATAAATTGCACTTTGTCTCTGAAATATTGGATCAAATTTTAGCCGAGACATTTCCACTTAATTATAAACGTTTCTAATATATAGGCCTAGTGACAAAATTTATTTTTAAACTCATGAAGCATTCTATTTACTGGTTATAATCATGGAGAATTTTTCATATACAGTAATAAAGCTAAATATCCATTTTGTGAACATTGTTGGTCAACTTACAATATTTTAAGAAATTTTGAAATGTACAGGAATAAATACTACTTCTCTCCTTTTTTCGTTGTCATATTTTTACTCAGGTGAAAAATGTGGCAGTTATTGCGAATTCATGTATTTTTAAAGCACATTTACAATAAGCCATTTAAAACTTGTTTATCATAACCATGATTTTTATAAGTAATGTTAAATAATTACAACATTATCTAAACCAAACCATTTCGAACTCGAATCGAACTCTTGTGAGGTGGAAAGCACGCCGAACTCGAACCGAACCCGAACTCTAAAATTGTCAACTGCTAGTTGAACCCGAACCAAACTTTCATTTTCAACAAACCAAACCTAACCGAACTCTCAAATTGTCAACTTCTAACCGAACCCGAACCGAACTTTCATTTTCAACGAACCAAACCGAACTCTGGAAATTCATAAAATTCCCATCTCTAAAATAAATACATACATCGCTTTACTTTGTTATCAAAGTTAGTTCTTGAGGATTGTCGCTTATAATATGTTATATGACGCGAGACAGACACACAGATATACATGTACAGCATAGCGCTTTGTGTATTAAGACATTAAACAAGTAAAGCAACACGAAACAACTTGCACTGAATTGATATGTAAATTGCGTTCACTTCATTACATTTCATGAGTTGACTCCTGTCCTAATATTTGCGATGAACCACTAATCAAAGTGTCAAAAGGTTAAGTAATAGATCTACGTGCATTTAGCGGAGGTATTAATTACAAAATGTACATCGATACGTCACATTAACAATTTTTTACATGAGATTAACTTTTTGCATCACAATGAGCTGGTCCGATAGCATGTCGTTAAGCTGTCCGACAGTGGATCAGTAGGTTTCAAGTTTCATTCTTACAATAGAGCACCCCGATGATCAAGACGTTGAATACTTCGCTATTATTGTGCCTTTACAAACCCTCAATGAATCTTAGTCATAACGTAGAAAATATAACTTTTGATGTGCTTTCCAATTCAACAATCGGAAGAAAATTCCTTAATTTTTTTGTTTTTAAGATTGAGTTTCAATTGATAATTAGAGCCATGAATTTACCAATACGTCATCATCATCACCATCTTCTTCTTCTTCTTCCCTTTAATCCAGTGTAACCAGGGTCGGCATACAAATAGGCCTTCTCAACTTCTCTCTGTCCCATACCGTATCAAAATCTTTTCCATTCGCTTTAGAACATTTTATAACCATTTCTGGAGCTAAGACTCTCATCAGCCGAATGCTATTTCTGACGTTGGTTTGGATTTTGGTGTTCCAGTCGCCTTCTACAGCACTTTCAGTCACCGGTTGGTCTATTCTTCAAATAACCCGGAACCAACATGTGGAAGAATTACCAGGGAATTAAGGAATTGCCAGTGCACAAATATATATACCGTATTGGAAATTTAATTGCAAGCAATGATCCATGGTTAATTTCCCCATCTTGATAGTGACGCGAAGAAACTAGTAATATATTACTAGAAGGTCTGACGTAGAAACATATAAAGTCATTTTAGCCTCATGTGCCAACTCATCTTTGAATCTCCTCAGAGTCATTAATACAGAATTTTTCATCGTCTAATTTGTTTTTTGCTCATATATCATTAAGTTTTCATTATTCCTTCAATTAGAAGTTCACGTAATGATAGATGATACTAAAAAATTTCATAATTTCGATTATCTAAAAAATATCAGCATTTTGACAAACCAGGACTATTTAAAATTTTGCAAAATTTAAAAGCGCAAAAAAGCTATTGACTAAATAGCATCAATATGAAATTATTTACATATTTTCGAGTAGGCCTATTTCTAATTTGCTTAGCATGCTGTGTTGGCTACTTCGTAAGTTTTATGAAATTTAAAGTCAATAAATAGCACCACAGAACATTCAGTAATATAAATGTTATGCTTTATCTATCATACTAAATCCCATCCTTTTATACCGTCTTATTTTCACATTCGTTTAAAAGACAATGCTTTAAATCTAATTTTTTTGTGAACTAGTTACCTAAACCCGTAGTTCCATGCCCGGACCTTTAATATTAATTTACTTTTTTCTTTATAAAAGAATTAATGTTCGGTACCACAATGTTTTTCAATAAAATTATCTCACTAGTGTTTTAGCAGGATAGCATACTACAAATATGGATAACATTGGCACTTAAGTTTTTAAGAAATTATAATTATTTTGTTATATTGTAGGTCCACTGTAAAATATCGGATTTGAGGTAGGCTACATAAATTTAGGCACTACTTTCACGCACATACGAGCACACCATTTAAATTAGCTAATTTTTTAAGTAAATTAAATCTTCAATTAGATATTAGTCTGTATTATCATTTATAAAATTTTAATTACATAATAGCTAGGACGATCTTGATAAGTAGCTTCGTCTTATAAAATCAGTTTAAAATATTATGTATGAGAGCGATAAAATTAGAAATGAAAGAAAACGCGTATAAAAGTATGAATGAATTTACTAACTAACATATACATTGAAAAAGCATGCAGCTAAAGTTGCAAGACTCTTGTTGGTCGTCAAATACGCTACCCTGATTAGCGAAGGTATTTATTAACTATCGATCACGGATGCTAATAATGTATTCTTATGTTTGCTATTTTTCACCTGGTGTAGAGTATACTATGCAATATCTTCTTCATTTATTAGAAAAAATCTAAAAACTGCAAATTGATAACATACTAGAATAAGAAAATGAATGTACAAACATAATTACATTTCATATCATAATCCCAAATTTATCCCCGGTAGTTTGTTTCCCTATGGCCCGGGCATGATAGCATTGGTTACTTTTCTCTTCTATATTTCGCTGCTATGTGGTATATTGCTTTAAAATTTGTCACATGTTTATCAGGGGTTTATCAAGTGCGCCATAATTCGGAATATCCGATATAATGTCATAGCCTAATTTCTCTAACAATGGAGCTAGCACTGGTAGTTTTTCTTTTACTCCCGGTTCTAACCAATCAACCCATTTAGTGAGTGCGTCGGCGTTGATTGATTCAATAATCTGGCTGGTTGAAAGATTAAGCCTACAATAACACAAAATATAATAAAATTAAAATTATCTTAAATTAAATATTTATATGTACATGTATAATGATAGACTTGTTAAAGATTTTTAACGAATAATTTAGTTGAATATTTTGTTGAGTATTCACTGTCTCTGAAGGGGACACTTCATATCTAATAGGCAGCCAAGTGGCAGATATATAAAGCATATATTCCTATTTACATTGCTAATTTTTACATACCATACAGCTCCCCTTCTATTAACATTGCATCTAAAATTTTAACGTTAGAACTGAAACAGATGATAAAGTATAGATAGATAGATATTTCCACGAAAATTACAAAAGACACTGTACACCATGCATAGCACAACGTAAAAAATGGACATACAGTTCCAAAGGCTCTGACGCATGCCAACAAAGGCATCAATTAAATTAAAATCAGTTCACAGTTCAAAATTGCAATTACTCATATCTAAATTAATGATAAATATGAAATTAGTTCAAATTACATTTGGCAGTAAATTACACAAGGATATATTTAGTGCACAGTCATATACTACGGTGTATATTAAGATAAAAAAGTAAATACGCATATTCTGAAATGAGCAACTACTTTGATATCTATCACTTTTAATACCACATGTTTAATTCGTTACACATACTATATGTTATTTACAAATTTGTTTGTATCTAGCTTGTGTTGGTGAAATAAAGTCTATATTACTATACTAAGACGTACAAATAAATTAGCCATGCGTTTATGCTGTAAACGCGAGGAACATATTAAGTTAAATATCTATCGTTCATTTCTACATAGACTGTGCATATTTTAAAAATATCTATAGCTCAGAATTTATGAAATCAAAATTTAATCATGAATTTACTAATATTGTTTTTCTCTTCAGACGTTATTGGGTTATCCCAAAGGAATATGCATTCAGAATTGCAGTTAAATTTTTAGAACCATTGCAAATAGAACCCAACGTACATAAAGACACTGTCACATATTTAATTACCTTGACATCGATACTTACCTAGGTTTACAGGCGATTTCTTCGTGTCGTGATATATCTCGCGTCAGAGGTACATCAAGAAAATTGAACACATCATTGGCAACACGTTCCGGATGTAACACTAACTGTTCGTAGTAAACCTTCATACATGCCTCTGACCCAATGGCATCGCATTCCTGAAGCATCCCGGTCATAGTCCTATTCCAGCTAACGATGGCATCTTCCTGGGAAGTGCTATTAAAATTCTCAAGAACCTCATTTCTTGTTATTAAGGAGTGAATCATAGCCCTGCCGTCCCGAATCATTAAAATGAACTTAGCTCTGGGAAACATGGCTTGTAGCAATTGGAATTTTGTTGTAAGCATTGGATCCTTGTTACACAGTATCGAGGCTGGATTCCCATGTCCTACTATAATTCCGAGAACAAAGTTTGCTGCTGCCGTAAGGATGACGTCATCTGTCACACCTGCCTCATTTAGTTGTCTCTTCCTGCGTTCGCCAATTTCTAACCATATCTTTACTCCAGGTAAGAAGTCAGGAATAATCTTCGTTTCATCTCCGCATCGAATATCCGGGTGCGTATCCAGGAAGGATTTTATTAGTGTGGTGCCAGTCCGTTGTAATCCACCAACAAATACCAGCGGCGAGTAGCGGTCGTAGGCGTATCTTCCGTCGGAAATCTCAAACTCAGTGACATTTACGCTAAATTGTAAACGATTAAGAAACACTGCAACTAGTAAGACTAATAGTAACAGTATCATAATTGGGAACCATCGCGGGAAAGCATGTACTATTGGTAACATCTGAGCGAAATATAAAGGTTTGAAGGAATAATACATTGTTTAGACTTTACAATATTTCCATCTCCAACCTGCGTTTGATATAAAATGTCCGCATAAATCTTTAAAACTCTAAGGATAGAATAAGACTTAAACTTAAACCAAAATCAATTGCACAAAAATGAGTAACAGTTAATTGCTAAAAGTAATGTGAGACATGTGCGTTAAATACACCGCTATTGTCTTTGATTTGCGGCAATTTCCCCGTGCCATATGCTTTCATTTATGGTACGGATTTTTTACGAATTCCAATAGGAATTCGAAAAATCTGATGAATTAAATTATGCCTTTACTGCTAAAGTTATGCAAATAAATTGTGACTAAAAAATTAGAAAAATTAATTTCGTATAACATTTCGTATATTCCACAATAATGTTATTGCGCTCATTGACATTGCACCGTATGTATCATAAGTAATAAGGCTTATTGTAGTAATGCTAGTACTTTGTGGGGGATTTATCACACTTGGTTTATCATATGCATCAATAAACGAAGTTAAGCAACGTCAGACCCGGTTAGCATTTAGAAGAGTTACCACTCTGGATGATCCAGTGCTGACTTGTATGAATGAATAAAAACCGAAGCTTGGGAAAGTTTTTCTTAAATCCGCGCCGACTGCAATTTATGCGCTATCAAAAATCAACGGTTACTGATAACCATGGAGAATAAAGATGAAATTACGAAAACTGAAAAAAAATCATGCAAGAAAACTCAGAGGCATGAACGGTTTGGCAGAATAATATTCATTATAACAAAAATGTTAACAGAGTTTAGTAGTAGGACATAGAAAATAAGGTGCATTCCTATTTTATAACAGAAGTGCAAAAACTAAGAGTCGAACTCAGCCTATCCTCCCAAAGATAGCACATTTATGGGTGATGAGCCACTATATCAGTTCTTTTTGCGAAGAATTTTAATTTCGTTCTGGACTAACATCTCACATTACTATAGCACATCGCCCAAACCTTGCTTATGTACAAAAGGCGTGCTTCATTCGCACTCGAGATTTTCGTCATATACAAACTAATCTTTCTCTGGAGACTGCTTCCACGATTGGTGCTGATCTGGAGCAACCAAGCTGAACTACCGCAACTGTTTTTGGATCTCTTAGTCTGCGAGTTTGGCAGGTAGTAGTTCTCTCGGAATTTCCTTGCACGTTTAGTCTTTCGTAGCTCTCTATACGCTCACGTGACTGCAGTCCTCAATTGCGGAGTAACACAACTTCAGAGGTTAGGATCGGCGCAAAATAAGGATACATATTGTCTAAAAGGCAATTTCTCTGACGTACAAATCCATAATCAACCTATGTTATATGTCTCACGTACTACATGCACAAGTGAGGCGATCTTCCTTCATGAGGTCATTTACTTGATCCTGTAGTTAATTACTATAGATTGACCAAGCATTCCTTCTCGAAGCAAGCTGTCCAAAAGCTTCTTACAGTATACTGTAACACATATCGGGAAATCTCTTCCTTCCACCTTGCGCACTACTCCGTCTTCCGCTCCTTAACCTCTACTTCTTCTTGAGCAGTTTCATAGAAGGTAAAAGGCTTTTCCGTTCGCTCGCCTTTACACTATGTGCATGAACTGAGATCAATAGGAAAGCCTCCATTCTGTAAATACTTTTCCTCTGAATGTTTTCCTGGAGTTTGATTAGCACTCTGTCCTCATCAGTTGGAATTTGATCCCATAGTGCTCAATTTTGTCGTGGAAAACATTAGCACTCTAATTTTGTGTGTTCTTGATTTATTGCTGCTTGGAGCGTCTTTCAAATTCAGGAATCCTGCGTAGTAATTTAGCGCTTGTTGTTTAAAAGTAACTAAACATAGAAACTCAGGAAATTATGTAGAATCAATTTGTCGAAATAGGAAAGCACTCCAAGAGCCCGTTTTATTGCACATTTAAAGAACAACAGGTTTGTGGGGTTGCTGGTAAATATTTTAGAGATATAGAGAAAATTAGTCTGAGACAGATAGATAGAGAGAGAGAGAAAGAGAGAGAGAGAGAGAGATAGAGAGAGAGAGAGAGAGAGAGAGAGAGAGAGAGCGAGAGAGAGAAACAAAGAGTAGGCGAGGAATATTCCTTACTACATAAGTAACTTTTTAGCACATTCTAAAAATAAATACAGTGTGCCTAATTCACAAATTTTTCAGCAATATTTAGTAAAAGTAAACAACCTCTCGTTGCAGTAGAGAGGCCTATTTCACAAATTTTAAACTTTTGTCGCTGTCACGATTCGTGTTAAGCCTACAACAAATTTATATCACAGTTTCAGGATTAATATTCTCTAACTTTAAACATACTATCTGAATGAAACTTTAGCGTATTATAATATTTTAAAGAGGCTGAAAGACTTCGGCTTTTAATATCTAAATGCAATAATAAAATATACTTCAATAGATAAGTAGCCTATAATTATTATACTAAACATAATATGTATTTTAACTTTATCTTTATCCCATACATTACATGAATGATACAGCTATATAATAGGAAAGCTAATTGAGTGTATTCTTATATTGTTCGTTTACAGATGTTGCCAATTATTCGAAAGAGAAATCAGAAATAATTGCTTGCGCTGAAATTCTCGTGCATGAGTTTAAATCCTGCTGTGCTTAATTCATTTTTAACATTTTATTTTTATTTATGATCACAAGATAGACAATGTAGATAAAGTAAGCCTATTTAATTTCAGAATTAAATTCAACTTGAAAATTCCTAATCATACCAAATTTTGGAGTTTTTACGCCATTCTCCGATTTATACTGGCTATTTCAATTTAAGAAAAAGACATCAAATTTCAAAATATTGTGAAACGCCAACCATCCAATATGATATGGGGCATCGTATCATATCGCCAATATGAGGCCTTCTACAACTCCTTACAACTCCTTACAACTCCCTACAACTCAAATAAGATAAATAATACAATTTTAAAAATAAATTGCATTGAAATAGACCAAATATTTTGAACAGTATTAAAGTCGCACGAGCTTAGAGTAACTTAGTTCAATAGAGTTTTCGTGATTATCCCTGAAAAGTTTAAACTATTTTAACCACTAATATATCTATTATTGCAAGACAAGACACTTGCTCGAAAGTAAAAATAGTGCAACTGATACGATTCCAAGATAGCAACGGTTGTGATACCTTCTCAAAATAGAACAATACAGACCAATTATATCAGAAGTCAATAAAACATTATTTCATAGGAATTGATGGTACAATAAATATGAGTTAGGAATGCTCAGGTAATAGAGGTTGCTAGTAAGAAAAATTTGAATAGTAGTTGTTTAATAGGAACAACAACGCCTTTTGTTTCTGAAATTCATTAAGATACAACTTTCTGATGGGCGACACTCTTGGACTCTTATGAAACATAAATGTTAATGAAGGAAGATATTTCGAAAACTACAGGCGACCGAGAAGAAATGCTGAATAGCGTTAATGCAGACAAGTAACTGGTCAATAATATAATAAGAAATAGAATGAAGAACTAAATAGAACTTGTTATAAAAATGTATCATTTTGCTTTACATGTAGTAAAGAAAGGAATGAAAGGAAAGAGAATTAGGCAAATATCGCGAAATGGAAAATAAATTAAAGTAATTTGATATAGGTTATGTATGTCTAAATTGTAAGAAATGCAATTGATATAATAAGTGTTGCTTGTGTTGTAGGCATAAGCAATGGACTTTCAACTTGACTGTACGCAAAAGGAGAGAACTTTATAGTTTTCTAAAGGACATTTTTACGAAGTTCTAACATCTGGTCGATGCTGATGTGCCACTGGAATGAGGAAGCAACTGTTTCTGTAGGATACCCAACTAATATTATAACATGCAGATTTTAAATCCAATGCTCTCCTCGTCATGGACAGGATTACAATGCTCGTCTCGTCTCTAACATGCCTTCAATGCTCTAATATTCAACATATTAGTTTAGAAAATGTGTGGTTACATACATACCTTATCTCTCTCTCCAACCGAATATTCTTTTAAATGTTTCCTCCGGCTGTTTTAGGGCTACTGAAGAGTAGATAAAGAGTGCTTTTCGAGTGTCGTAAAAGGCGACTGAGCAAGAACTGTCGAAGGCAAAATGAACGACCTCAGGAGTCGCATTACCATCATCAAGCAACGGGCACAAATATGATGTATTTTTAGAAGCCTTAGCTTATTGTGACGTGATTAACTCATTACTCCAAGGAGTATAGTTTATGGATCGCGAAAGTAGAATGTAAGTAGGAATACGTACCCTGGTCTTGCACTTGGCACATCACTATATATATATATATATATATATATATATATATATATATATATATATATATATATATATATATATATACTTATATATATATATATATATATATACATGTATATATATAGATATATATATATATAGATATATATATACAGAGAGAGAGAGAGAGAGAGAGAGAGAGAGAGAGAGTAAATGTGTCATGACTGAATGGCAACCGTCTATTCTTCTCGTGTATATTGCTGGCTTATTCATGGTTAGGCGTGCTATAAACGAGGACATGCACTACCATATGCAGCCACACCAGAAGGCAACGAGAAAACATACGGTATCCGAGGTATTATGGTAATTAAGCTATTTAAATACCCTGAAGACTAGCCTGAACTAGCCTGGAAGAAGTTGTTGTTTGCACCGCCCTTTTCCCATATTAAATCCAGATGTTTCTGAACTAATTTGTCCAACACAACTAAATCGAAAGATCCAATTAAGTTATGCTTTGTAGAAGGAAATACAATTTTCAATGTAGGTTAGATTTTGCATTGTAAAGCGTAATTTTAATGGGAATAACTTAATAATTTTTAAAATTTAAAATTTGTAGATTATTCAAGATTTCAAAATTCTTAATATCCTTGCATCAATCATTTGGCATAGCGAAGTTTATTTAGAAAGTTTGCCAACCCTGTGCCTGTGCTACTAGTGAAATCATTACAATTGCATAGAAACTTTATAAGTTAGAAATACCCAGGGAAAAGTAATAGGTATCGAAATTTAAATTATTTTGCAATAGTTGTCGTTTTTAGTTTTCAAGAAACTGCATAGCTTACCCGCCACCATGATCTTAATAATAGAAAAACTGTCAACTGATTCAATAGCTTATAGATTCATATAGTTAATATCTTATATTTAAAGTATTTATACATGCATGATTGGAATATTTTGGAAGGTTTTCAATAGATTAATGCGAGCTCTTGATTAATTGACGATCCCTAATTTTAACGTGTATAATTTTCTTATACATGTAGCTGCAAACCGTCGACGAATATTACTTCCTGTGACTGAATATGTGACTGAATGTAGCTGTGGCTGAATTGATATCGGCGAGAATATCTTTCCGTTTATAAGATCGGGTGTAACTCAATTTATTAATAGCCACAAAACTATGGTTAGGCGTGCTATAAACGAGGACATGCACTACCATATGCAGCCACACCAGAAGGCAACGAGAAAACATACAGTATCCGAGGTTTTATGGTAATTAAGCTTAACTATGTTTAAAAACTGGCGCCTGAGGTACTTCTTTAATGGAAATCTAGGGTATGTATGGTTTTATTTGCATTTGAGCGAGACTCAATGATGCTTTTTTCTTTTTTCACCCAAAATTCTTTATTGATTTGTATTTCTTGAATATTTTCCAAAACGATCTCGTCAAGTGTGCCATAACTCGGAGCGTCTGATATTATGTCGTATCCCAGTTTCTCTAACAATGGTGCTAGCACTGGTAGTTTTTCTTTCACTTCTGGTTCCAGCCAACTGACCCATTTAGTTAGTGCTTCGGTGTTGATCGGTTTAATTACCTGTGTGGTGGAAAGATCAAATCTAAAATACCACAGAAAAATACATTACAATGAAGATTTCCTACTAAAACCGTTTCAACTTCGTATACTTGCAGCATATATAGATACTTTTTAATTCTATGTTAGTTCAATTGGCTGGAGCCAATGGCGATGTCGGTAAGATATTCGACAGTGGATCAGTATGTGCGGGGTTCAAATCCTGGCTCGCCCTTCACTGACAACACTTTCGAGTGAGGAAACTGAAATTAACTTTAGCATTTTCTTTTAATAAATTTTGAACGACAATTACTATTAATAACGAAAAAGTAAGTATTATATTTTTCCAAAATGAGAATCTGGAACCATACGCCTCCATCTCTCCATGTTGCAAAATAATTTTATTCAAAAGTTTATCCATTCGTAAGATAATAATGCTAAAACAATTTCTCCGATCAAATTGTTTGATTGAGAATTTTGATCCTACGACCTCAGGGCCTCCGGGAACAACCATAAGAAAGTTCATGAGGTTACTTAACGATTTACACACTGAACTAGTGAGTCGTTGAGTGCTCAGGATTTAATTTTAATGTGTAGGCTATCATTGCATCTTTTGGGGGAACATTTCGATGGAAAAAATTGCAATTGAAAATGAGCAGAATTGAAACTCCGAAAAATGAATTTAGAATCATTAGAGGACATTTGAAACTCGTTCTGGATATGGGTGGGATGTAGGTTTTCTGATTAACTTAGCGAATACTATTTAACTAGCACGTTAGCAACCAGTCTGCTGTACAGTATTTGAACATAATTTAATTGACTGGTAAGTTATTGAACGAAAAAATTGTATTTTAGAAATATCGTTTACAAGGACTCTATCACTTGCAATGGCTTTGGTACGCAAAATACATTGAACTAAAATTTTCATTTGACGTCGTATTGGTATCAGATAAAATTTCATCCAGCAAAGTTAGCACTTCCGTGTCATCTAATGAGCAGCTAGCAGCAACATGTTGACAAGGTCTTAGTATATTTATAAAAATGGACTCACTGAAAACTGAAAACAAACTGAAAACAAACTTCCGTACAAAAAGAATTAAATAAGCTTTGTTTTCTTTCTCTCGGCAGCCAAATTACGATTTACTTGCAAAATTACAATACCCTTATTTTTGTAAAATAAAATCTATTACAATGCTACCTAATAACATTTAGAATCACTCTAGCATATTTCAATACCTTGAAACCGATATGCCTCCTGATTTTCCAATAAATTCTTCATGACGTAAAACATCCCTGGTCCAGGATATATCGAGAAATTTGAACACTTCCTTGGTAATACGCTCAGGGTGTAATACAAGTTGTTCATAGAAAACCTTCATACAAGTCTCAGATCCGATAGCATCGCATTCTCCAATCATCACAGTCATATACCTATTCCAACTAGCCATCGCAGCTGCTTGTGTAGTGCTATTAAAATCTAATAAACGCTTTTGTCTTGTTATTAAAGAGTGAATCATAGCTCTTCCGTCACGAATCATTAATACGAACTTAGCTCTGGGAAACATGGCATGTACCAATTGGAATCTAGTGGCGATCATTGGATCTTTGTTGCACAGTATCGGAGCGGGCTCTCCATGCCCGACTATCACTCCAAGCATAAAGTTTGCTGATGCTGTAAGAATGACGTCATCTGTCACACCTGCCTCGTTAAAGCTCCGCTTCATTCGATTGCTATTGGACATCCAATTTTCGACATGGCGCGTGAATCCCGGAATTATTAACGTTTCCTCGCCACAACGAACATCCTGGTGAGTGTCCAGCAGGGACCTCATTAGGGTGGTGCCAGTCCGTAACAATCCACCAACAAATATCAGCGGCGAGTAGCGGTCGTAGGTGTATCTTCCGGCAGAAGCTGAAATCTCAAACTTACTGGAGCTGATGTTACTCTTTGATTGATTCAATATAGTTATAATTAGTAGAACTGATATCAGCAGCAAGGCAGTAATGAAACATCGAGATAAAGGATTGCCCCTTGGAAAACTCTTGAAATTTATATGACGTTTGATTGAATACATCTTTGTTTATATCTCTCTTTTCCACTATAGACTAATTTTCCACTATTGAACAATGATTTAATAATGATTTTCATGTATGCCCTACCACAAAAGGTGTATACACTATTCAACAAGCATATTGTAGATGTACATTGATTGAAAAACTAACAATTTCTTATTATTTGATCTGAAATGCCTAGCCGATAATTACATTTCAAAGTCACATTCCATTCGTAATTTTAAGCCAAAGCAAATTTTTCTCGCTCGCACCATGTATCCGTGTATTCACATATTCCAACGTTATAATGATTAGTCCACTTCTAACTCCCATTTTGTGTTATGACAATGTATGAATTGCGTAATGCAAGGGTCGCCAAAAACTGTTTGAACATAGAACCGAGCAGGACAACCGTAAACGACTTGATAAATCATATTATTCACTTGGGTAAAGATTTAATGTTAGTTTCAAAATTAAGAGGGTTTCTGATGATAGAAACAAATGGAGGAATGTTGCCGCACTATGTTCTTTCAGAAAACAAGAAACTTATGATGATAATTAATGATATAATGTTAGTTTCAAACGTTAGTGTTGGGATTAATTTCTTTTGTCAATGCATTGAAAATCATTAGCCATCTGGTAGATTTCAAGAATTAGTTCAGTGGGCCTGAACTTAGAAAATTCGGAGTCTAACATTAACAAAGATCTAATATGCTGACTTATCCTAATATTGCATTTTGTAAATGTTATAAACGCTGGTTGCCTAAAATGACTATTTTTCAATAATTTAATAACATCTCATATCACGGTATAAATAAAGCCTGTAGCTATGACTAGAATAATATACTATTAGTATTATAATAATATATTATAGTATATACTAGCTATGACTTGCAATATAGCTGAAATAATATATGACTGATGTCAACTTCGTGTTTGAGTGCCTTTTTAATGAATATATTAAACACTGAACACAGACAAAGTTGTCGTGGGAAGACCAAATACACAATTTCTGGGCGGCCTGTCGGAATTGAAAGACTTCTGGTATTGAGATGACCTGCTGTCGTAAATATTTCTATACATTCATTATGAAATACCAGGCAATGATGTTATCACAATGAGTTTGCAGATGGTGCAAATTTCTCAACAAAAGAAAGTTAGGAACTTTGTTTTGCAGGAAAATTAGCCATATTAGGCCTAAGAACTAAAATCACCAGGTCGCTGACATGACGTCGAGCAGGAAGCTGAAAAAGTGAATTTTAATTTTGTAGAGTAGGCTCATAAATCCTGTTATAATCTATTTTTAATGTACGTGTATTTATGGTCATCATTGTTCATGTTATTGCGCACTGATGCCCGTGTTGTGTCCGGGTTGTTAAAGAATAAACCAGCTGTGGACTTCAAGTATAGTTAAAGGCAACAACCAAATTTACTGTAGAATTGGCATTTGGTTTTGATGAGCGCCTTGGCTCTAGAAATCGCTAAAGCATTTTCTAATCCCGATTCTAGTTAAGATGGGATTCAAGGAAGACGATAATGATGATGAAAGTACATGTTAATATGTACTGACGAACTGATTATGTACAGCTAGAACTTAAAAATGTAAAGTCAAGCATAGCGCATCGTGTTTTGCTAATTGTATACTTTTAGATGAAAAAAGTGAAACGGAAAGGTGAGATGTTGTTCTGGAATCGCTTCCTTTGGTGCTGACGTTCGAGGTCTATGAGTTTGTTCTATTTCTTCCTTGCGGATTTCGGTTTGAATGATGAACTATGAACTTAAGCAATCCTACGATAAACAATTATAGCCTACATTTCGTAAGATTGTAAAATATCAGGTGTGCTTGTGTCGGTCTTTATCTGTCTGGCTGTTCTTCTTTCTCTGTTTTTCTCTCTATTGCTATAAATACCGGGTGCGCAGTCATTCTGGGCTTGATTAGGTTCTGTCGGGGGTTCTTTAGCTTACTGGGTTTTAGTAAGTTTAGTCTTTAGGGTTTAGGTTAATGCTAGGTTTTGTTAAGTTTGCTTCTTGGTTTGGTTCTTGAGTCTCGGGGTCGTATCATGAGGCGACTTCGCGATTCCATACTGTGTTAATTTGGTTTTAAATAATAATATTGTGGGATATATTTGTATGAGGTGGTTTACGAACAGTAAAATGATAAGTAAACGGTCCTGAAGGTTAGTCTTGCTTTTATTTTTTGATCTTAGGGAACAGTGGTCGACGTTGTCATTGATGACTGTAGCACTCTAATTGTTGTTATTATTATTATTATTATTGCTATTATTATTATTATTAATTATTAATAATTAATAATTAAAGAGACGACTTTGAAATTAGTATTACGAAAGATTAACTTGCAACTTTAGATATTAAGCGAAACAGAAATTGAAGGTTCGAAACTATGTATATATGCTAGTATGTTTGTGTGTTGGTATTAAATTATTAACACTAGAACAGCCGCGATTGCTTTAAGTTATCTTCTTGGCTCTGATTTCATTTTAGAAGTAGGTTCAATCTAGTAAAGCTGATAAAGCTAAGGTTAACGTCAGTTTACTCACTCGAAAGCGACATCAGTGACGGACGAGCCCAGGTTTGAACCCTGCACATACTGATCCACGGTCGAGTGTCTTACCGACTTCGCCACTGTCTCCAGCCAGTCAATTAGCGGGACGAATTCCATGTAGTACATAAGTGTACATTTCCATTAAGTACGATATCCGAGGAAATAGAAACTTCAAAACGCGGAGTGTCTCTTCGTATTAAATTAGTAAGTTATACGTGTACCGCATACCGGTGCAATATTTGAAAGACGATGGAAGACATGAAACTGATATAAAGAGTCGAATTGCGCAAGCAAATGATGCCTAAATACAGTAAGGGGAAAATTATTAACTAAAATTTATGAGGAAATCCATGAAGATGCAGATTGTAAAACTTTGTATTAACCACGCTCCTGTACGGCTTTGAAACATGAACGCTAAGGAAGGAGGATATTGGAAAACCCGAAGCATTCAAAATGTGGCTAGGGAGAAGATTGAAGAAGATCAAACGGAATAAAAAATTACGAACGATGAAGTGCTAAATAGGGTTGCAAAAATAGACAGTTGATTAATATGATAAGGAATATGAAGTAGATTTCCACTGATCATGCTCGGTGAGAAGATGGTTTGCTAAAGGAGATAATTGAAGGAAGAATGGTAGAAATGAGGGTTAGAAGTAGACAGAGATGTTGGATGATTTGATAAATTATTCGTATGATGGAATGAAGAGAAAGCAGAGGAGGAGTATTGACATACGTTATCGAAGCTTCAAAGGCTTTTAATTGTGAATACTAAGCTTCTTCATTACAATATTTTTCTAATTAAGTCAAATCAAAATGCACATAGTAGGTTTGAATAACTGAACAACGACTGGATATTTCAGCTGACTGCGTCATTTTCTCACAATTATTGTAGTGTTCTCTAACTTGCTACTTCGTGAAGTAAATCATATAATCCTTTAATTTTTCAATCTGCTTAGAACGGATGAGATAAACTGAATTTTTATTTTTAAGCAGAGTTACTATAAACTATTTTTCACCGTTTTATTTCTCAAAAGACCTACTGTTAACTTTTCTCGTGACTCAATTGGAATTTTACTAGTATGTAATCGAGGCAAGATCAGGTGCGGATCCTTGAATCCTTTTAACATGGGCCGAATTTTTTACACTTTATCCACATTTTATTTTGTTAACTCCCACGCCTACTCCGGCAAAGAGTTATCAATATTTCACTGGCTGGAGCCAGTGGTGATGTAGGTATGATATTTGACCGCGGAGCAGTATGTGCGGGGTTCAAATCCTAGACTCGCCCGTCACTGACATCGTTTTCGAGTGAGGAAACTGACATTAACATACGCTTTACTAGCTTTTTTACACCCTTGCTTTAACTTTTATATACATATTTCACATAATAATAATAATAATAAAGGTTTAACGTCCGTTTCCTCATCCAGAGATGATGTCAGGGACGTCCCCAACAGCACACATAAAAATAGCTACCAATACAATGAAAAGGAAGATAACGACGGGACTAAGTGTGGGGCGGTACATTGGGTCCCCCCTGGATCAGCCCCTGGGTATTGCTATGCTTCATCTAGCTTTACCCAAAAGTCTTGATTACTCTCTATTCTATGAACGTTTTGTAAAACATTCTCGTTATGTGCCTGGTAGATTGGTACATGTGATGTTATGTCGTAGCCCAATTGTACCATCAGTGGCGCCAGACCCGATAGATTGGCTCTCACTCCTGGCTCCAACCAATCGACCCACTTAGTGAGCGCTTCAGTGCTGATCGGTTTAATTACTTGTGTAGTTGATAGATCAAATCTAAAACAATACAAAGCAACATTTAGCTCACTGTGCCCGTGCCACTTAAAAGGAGACTTACCGTAACTTGAAAGTGAAGTAACAAGCCACTAAGAACAAAAGAAATCAGCACATCCAGCTCACAAGTCATTTTTTCTCAGATATAGGCAAGATTAGAGTGTGGAAACCGGATGAAATTTAGTAAAGCCATCAGTTTAACCAGTTGATCGATGAAGTGCCCTTTATGAAGGGTGAAGGCAGACTGCGAGAATGAATATGTACCTTTAACCTACCATTTGGCTGAAGACCAGATATATACAAATAAATATATAAATATATCACGAAGATCACATATTTCTTTTTCAAACCTTTTCAAATTTATTTGATTTAGCTTCTCAATCTAATAGTTATGCATCATCGATACAACATGCCTATAGCAAAGCAAATGTTACATTAATAGTTCCTTATAGCAACCTGTTGCTATATGGTTCCCCCGTGTTGTGCTCGAGTGTGGTTGGACCACTGCAGAATAGGGCAACCGCAAACAATCTATTGCGTGTACGTAAGATGAGACTAAGGCAGGAAATGAGGATGGCAAGAGGGGACCCACCTCACCATGAAATATTTTTGGGTTATAGGTAAATGAGGCATTATAGTATACGTACCTTTTGTGGCCTAAAATCAAAAAAATAGGTTTACTCCAAAACCTTCCGCAATCTGAGTGATACTTAGATAAGTACTAAAAAGCACCTTAATATTGAATAAATTATATTAATAGTCAGTGTATATTAGGAACTGCTTTTCCGTGAAGTTTAAAGCACTGTGAATTACTAATTAGAATTATGTACCCACAATTATGTACCCATGTAACCCACAAATGTGAGTGTCGCACAAGCGACACTCACATTTGTGAGTGATGTATTCTGTAGTCACCCTTATACGACGATGCCCATGACGAATATATGACAAGCGCATAATTGATTTTATTGGAGTAAAAATAGATATTTGAAATTTCTTTGTGACATAATATACAAATACTTATCTCTCTTTTTTATAGTGTTATGCGAAGCGGCAGGTCCATGGTACATATTCATACTCTCAAGTCTGCTTTCACGCTCCATATAGAGCATTCCAAAGATCAACAAGTCATAACAAACCAACCTTCATAATGGGCTATGCCTTACCTATTCCATACGTAGCTTATAGCTTGGAAAAATATTATGGCTACTGAGGAGGTTTACCGAAATAATTAAAGGATATAAACAAACAAATTTATCAAAATATATGCCCTAAATGTACATAATTCTAATTAGTAATTCACAGTGCTTTAAACTTCACGGAAAAGCAGTTCCTAATATACACTGACTATTAATATAATTTATTCAATATTAAGGTGCTTTTTAGTACTTATCTAAGTA
This sequence comes from Enchytraeus crypticus, assembly GCA_905160935.1. Classification (NCBI taxonomy): domain Eukaryota; kingdom Metazoa; phylum Annelida; class Clitellata; order Enchytraeida; family Enchytraeidae; genus Enchytraeus; species Enchytraeus crypticus. The sequence continues at coordinate 1,403,858 of CAJHZI010000547.1, read as the reverse complement.
TCACTCAGATTGGTCCATGGTACGGCAGGTCCAGGTCCTGTTTGTGTCGCACAAATAGGATTTGATGAAGACAATTAAGATCACCCAAAGAAGTCCAAAAGTCGATATAAAACCATGAAAGCACTTGGAACTAATAGCCTGCTGAACGGAACTGATATCTCTTACTGAGTACATTGAATATTCTACGGCTTATCAATTAAGTAAAGGGTTCAACGAACTGGTCAAGAAATCCTAAGAGTTAAATTCTACACCTGCAATTGCTAGTAAGTAATTATTGCATAACCGTTGTACTGATAAAGATAGAAATATACCTAAGTCAACTTTACTTATTTTATTACCTTGATAATGATATTCCTCCAGGCTTACCAACAAAATCCTCGTGATGCAAAACATCGCTAGTCCATTTAATATCAAGAAATTTGAAAACATCCTTGGTAACGCGTTCTGGCTGCAGCACTAGCTGTTCATAGAAAACCTTTATACAATTGTCCGGTCCAACAGCATCACATTCTTCAAGCATCGTAGACATAATTGCATTCCAGCTTATTATGGCCTCCTCTTGGGAAGTAGTGTTAAAATTTGCAATACGTTTCCTTCGTGTTATTAAAGAGTGAATCACAGCTCTGCCATCACGAATCATTAAAATGAACTTCGCCTTAGGAAACATGACTCTCATTGTTTGGGTTTGCATGGCAAGCATTGGATCCTTGTTGCAAAGTATTCGAGCGGGCTCTCCGTGTCCAGCTATTACTCCAAGCACAAAGTTGGCCGAAGCTGTAAAAATAACTTCATCGGTCACACCTGCTTCGTTCATGTTCCTCTTCAAGGGGTTGTCAGAGGACAGCCAGCCAGTGACTCCACGCATGAATGCAGGAACTATGATAGTTTCCTCGCCACAACGAATATCCTGGTGAGTGTCCAGTAAGGACCTCATTAGAGTGGTGCCAGAACGTAATAATCCACCAACAAATATCAGCGGCGAGTAGCGGTCGTAGACGTATCTTCCGGCAGAAGCTGAAATCTCAAACTTACTGGAGCTGATGTTACTCTTTGATTGATTTAGACGAGCGATGACTAGTAGACATGATAGTAATAATAACATTGCAGTTACTGCTGACCATCGGGATACAAGATTTGTTCTGAGAAGGGCATTTTGAATATTAGAATGCATAATTAATGGTACCATATTTTGAAATAGGTTATTCATTTCGTCATTAACTGTACAGAAATAATTCTAGATTTTATGCATGAAACATGTAGAATGATACAGAATTCAGTTTAACTTGTTAATAGTTTAGAATATTAGTCGCCCTTCCAGTGAAAATAACGCATGTATTGCAGGAGCAATAGCGAAACTTATTTTCATAACTAACTTTTATATTTTCAAGTATAAAACTACAGTTGCTTACGAAGAATCGAAGGATACAGACCCATCAAGTACTACACTGTTCAATTGCCTACTATGAAAGTGAAATATAGATGAAGTAAAATATTTGAAAAATTTAGGCTTTCAATTGCAACTATTAAACATCTGATTAAATTGACTAATATATTTCAAATTCTTGATTTTACCAAATACATAGCAGTTAAACACAAGTAAAGCATAAACCTAAAGCAAATTCTACAAATTACAGCATTTCTGCTATACATGTACAGTATATACCACAAATCAAAACAGACATAAATCAAGCATAAAGTACAAAATTAGAGTTTACCCGTAGAAAATAAACTATAAACGTTATAGCAATCTGATTAAGGCATTAAACTTTCGAAATACTTACAAAAAATTATATCTAACTTTAGTACGCACCCTAACTGTAAATTGAATACTTAACCAGTAATATTCAAAGAATCCATATATATCCTACATTCTCTACCTCTAATTTATCAATTAAGCCTTTAGCTTTTTTAATTTGTAGCTAATGTAGAAAGTTTTGCCTATGGTAAAGCTGGTAAAGCTAAGGTTAACGTCAGTTTCCTACTCGAAAGCGATGTCAGTCATATAACAACTCGAATAGTGAAAGGACGCAATATCATTGAATGCGTAAAATTATATCTTTCATCATTCGAGCTAAATATTTCAGAGAAAATGTTATTATAGACCTATAGGCATGCTAAAGCCCTGTAAATCAGCATTAGTCAGATCTACTACAGGAATATCAAACGGCAAAGCTGAAACCTCCAGAGCATGTGTAAGCTGTAAGCTTTACTAGAACATTTGGCGCCTTATAGCCGTGCTCAATCTAATATAATGGGTTTCTGTTTCAAGGTCAAATAAGAAAAGTCTGTACTAATTGGTGGATCAGCCAGGCCTCAAACTGATTATAGCGAAATGTGATGCAGCTACATCCCCGACATTATCCTTCTATGAGAAAACAGACACTGTAACTTTATTCTAATTTTTGATTACTTCGAGTACATTTGAATAGTACAGTTGAATCGTTTCCGTACGGAAGTGAGTTTCGCTTTTCCACGTTTCTCGATATATCAATATTATTATTATTATTATTATTTTATTTTTTTACCCCACTGTAAAGAACCTGGCATTTGATAAAAACGATTCGAGCAATACGTGCTGAATCGCCGCCCCGCTACTCGAGGTCATCAATCGGCTTAAAAGAATTGTTGAAGCAGACTGCATTAAATCTTTGCAAAGTCATGGAAAGCCTTTGCCAAAGAAAAGATGTCTCTCGCTTATCGCCGGTTTGCTGTGCAATAAGTCTGCCTATGCCATTAATAAAGTAAACTCCTTCGGGATTCATCGGGCCCATGGTTTCAATGACCACCGGAACAACTTCATATCCTAAGGACAGATCACGGTATTTATCCAACTTCCTAGAGGCGGCATGAACAGCAGCTCCACCGGCTGTGACTGAAGTCGTATTCAGGTAGGAGTTTGCCATAGTTTCAATGACCGTGACGTCCCATACGGCACATTTACCATTGCACCAGGGCACTAAAGTCATGCCGTCCGGACGCTTGCCGTCTGATCTGGACAACCCACTGGGTTCCTTAGAGGAAGGGATGCCTGCTCTTGAAAGTGCTCGCCATATTAAGTCATTTAAATTGTGATGGCGAGACATTCTACCTGAGCTTCGTTTGCAGGAGAGGCCGTAGAGATCTAAAGTGTCGACTTCATGAGCGCAGGGGCACATGTGAGGCTTGCAAGTTTTCACCACTAAACGGAAACTAACGGCTACTCGAATCGCCTCATTGTCTAAAAAAAAGCCCACAAAAAGCAACAGGGAGAGCGTGAAGCCAGTCGCTGCTTCTTTTGGTTATTATTATTATTATTATTATTATTATTATTATTATTATTATTATTATTAGTTCAAATATCAAATTAATTAAATCGTTAAATTGTTTAATTTTGAAAATAAGAGAATAGTCTTAAAGAATTCTGCTCGTGTTTCGTTGAAGTCGTCTGAGAGATAAATTGAGTAAGAACTAGATAAAAGCCTAAGAAAAATCATATGCTGTTCATGAACAAGTAAATCGATTTAGCACTGAAACTTGAGAGATGAAATCATTTTGTCAGTTGATTGTGTGGGTTTAACTTTAATTAGCTAAGCAGGCCTAATAGGTTTTAAGAGTAATGTTATTTAAATTAATTAAAAATGTCATTGGATTTGAATAGTATTCCTACATTATCCATCTGGTGTGATGTATTAATCAACTCATAATGGAAAGAATATCTGACGCATAATAATCATAGAAAACTAAGAACAACGACTATAGCTATAAGTCTACTAGCTATTTTACATATGAATTTTGATCTATAATAAAGAAAGCGCCTTTTTCAATAATTATAGTGCCACATATGCCTACATTTCAATAGCCTATAATGAATTTATTGTAAAATAATAAAATAATTCATATATACATATATATATATATATATATATATATATATATATATATATATATTTCGAAAGGTATTTAGACTGAATAGAAAGCAATTGTGCAACGAAGAGCGGGATACTGCACCATTTTATGTGGTCAGCTGCACTCGTTACCATTCTTATTAAGTACATCTAAAGCTAACTCTGTTAGATTTGATTGCGTTTAGTTCATAAATGAAATGTTGATTTATGCTGCAATTTTACAATTTGAACTGAACTTTTAAAACGTTGCTAACATTCCGATTAATATTTATGCCTGATATCAGTATTGAATCTAGTACTATTAAATAATGCATCTGCATGTGGTACCAACAACTTGAAAATAACTCGATTGAATAAATTACAGGCACATGAGCGCATAATAACGACGACTATTGAGAAGAACAATAATTAGTAATTAACAATTGAACACAATAGTTTGTCATTAGGCATAGTTCAAACAGGATTAAGTGCGTGTATATTGAGTTTATATACTAATGCTGCATTTAATAGAGCTAGAATTACCTATTCATGTACATTGTACGATCAGTAATTAATATCAGTCGCCAAATAAAATTAGGAAAACAATTCTACTGATCCTACTTCTTTGTATCTGGATTTATCTACTTAGAGAGAGAGAGAGAGAGAGAGAGAACTATGTTTATTGAAGTACACATACAAGTATACATACAATCACAAGGTCGTCAAAGAGGGTATATATACCCTATCTAGTTGACAGCCAGCAAACACGCAAGATACTTACCAATGTTTGTGTGTTGAACTGTTGATTCATCATACAAATTACTCATCACAGTTATATATATATATATATATATATATATATATATATATATATATCATTCTCTCAATCTATCTATCTTACATGATCTTGATACTTTAGTTCATTGTAATAATAAGTTTCATTGTCATAAACATCAAATTAATTTTTAAAAGTACAATAATATGGGATTCATTAAGTGCTCTTGTACATTGATTATTTTGATTAATTCGTTCTTTTCTATCGTCTACTAGGCTATCTGGTTTAATTATTTATATCATTTTTATTAAGTTTTAATTTAGAACTACTTAATTGCTACTCTGTGCTTCTCCGTAGTGATTCTCTGTAGCTCAGATGTATTGGCGGAAGCAATATTCTCTTTTTAAATTCCTGTTGCTATTATTTAAAACTTTATCAACTCTTATTTCTTTTACTTGTATTGCATGTTTGTCAGGAACCTGATTCTACAAATTTTTAATCTGAGGTAAAATGAGGACCAGACATCAAATGGTCCAGGATTCAAATTCCTAATAAACTGCCTCTATTAATTATTTTTGGAATTTTCACCTGTCCTCGATTTGAGTGAATCTAGATATCTTATTTATCAATTGATAACATCGACGACTGTATTAAATTAAATATTAATTTAATACGAAAAGAAATAAAGTAATACAGATATACAGTAGAACGAAAATTAAACGATTTCAAATAACACGTGGAAGCTAATTATATATAACTTAAACTTACACTTTCTATCGAATTACAGTTCACTTTAAATGTCGTTAGAGTGAGTACTTTATATTACATACAATTACTTTTGACATACAAATTACTAATACGCTCTCTAGCATAAATTCCTACACTTTACTTTACTTTCCTCTCGACCATTCGCCTACTAGGATACCTTCTAATAGTATCCCTAGGTTAGAATGTTTCGATGGAACTCTCTTCCCTCTTCGATCTTCTATAAAATCACTTCCTTCTCATCGACTGTTCGATGGACTACAAATTAGTTTGAATAACCGAACCCTTCGAATTGCTCTCAATTCGTCTACTATTGAGATTCCTAAAATCTCCTAAATCTCTTTCCAACTTTGGCACGTTTTAAGTCCGTGTTGTTACTCTGCCATCTTGGACTTTTCTCCTTCCTTCCTGTTTAGGCCCTCATTGGTCACTCGCCCTAGCTTAGCTACCGCCTAGGATCTCACTTTAATAAAACTCAATAGTTTAAATCTTAACTTTATTTATCCAGTGGTATTCTTAAATACTTTACTATAAATACAATTACAAATACACATACATACTATAATGTATATCGAATCAAGCCTTGAAAATGTTTATTCAGTTTTCCTAGTTATTTTTTAATTTGTATGACTGAGGGATGGTCTATGGATAGGATACATGTGACCTCTTTGACGGCCTTGCTTGTGTATGTCACTGATTATTTTGAAATTTTGAGTGTATTGAAAATAAACATAGTTCTCTCTCTCTCTCTCTCTCTCTCTCTCTCTCTCTCTCTTGAATGTGGTGATAAATGTAAATGAAATAAATAAATAATTACAGTTATCTATATTAGTTTTCGATATTCTTTCATTTTGCAATCTTGTATAGCATTATGGTTTTGTACTTTGTTGTTTAAAGTACAGCCTATTCCTACAGAATCATTACAGTGTTTAGCACGACAATAAACGACCAACCTTCATGATTCAAGAATACTCCTCAGCTTCGAGTCAATTCATCACTGAGTTTCCTCGAGTTGCTCATAAGCTAACCGCTCTAATGCTCGGGATTTTTATTTCTTTCAAAGCTGTCAACACTCGGTCTTCCAAGGTGGTCGCCCACAAAGTACTAACCGGCTCGATGGAGCTTAACTTCGTTCAACTGACGCGCAGCTTAACCGACTGCGCTAATCCCGCCCCTAAAATTGGAAGGGAGGATTAGCTGCAGGAGTTTTGCATGGTAAAATCTTGGTTGATACAAATTTTTATATTTGATGTTAATTATTCTAATTTACTAATTGACCAAAATGGCATTTGCGAAACAATAATATTTTATTTTGACGGCATTAAAGACACAGAAAATCTAGCTACTATGATCATGTAAACGTCTAAGTATTTAACTTAAATAGCCCATGAAATCACACAGTCCTTCAGAAATAATTTGTGCTTCTATTATTTTATCCATTGTCAATCCTTAGTCCGGAGCTTTTTGAGCATTCATTCTGAATTCTAGCATCGACAACACAAGACTTCAATTATTTGACATATTTTATAATTTACAAATAGATGGATCTAACAATATTAGCCTGTAAAGTCTGCATGCACAATGACACTAACTGAAGAGGCTTTGAAGTAACATTCAAATTTTGAAAGTTTGTTTATACGTCTAGTCCTAAAATACATGTATATCTTTCTTAATAAACTATCACTCTCCCAGTGCACTGTCTACTGGCAGGTCCATGATGTAAAACTCCTCCATTCTTCTCTTTATTCCGCTTTCCTTTTCAATTCCACATATGAGGGGGTCTTTAAATCATTTAACATACTTAATCTCGGCCTGCCTCTGCCTCTGCCTCTTTTTCCTTCCATTCTACCTTCTATGACCTCTTTTAATAGACTTCCCCCTTAGAATATGTCCTATCCAACTCTTCTTCTTATTTCTTAATACATTAATCAATTGTCTATCTGTACCAACTCTCTCCAGAACTTCCTCTTTTGTAACCATTTGAGTCCAGCTAATTCTCTCCATTCGTCTCCAAATCCACATTTCCAATGCCTCCAGTTTCCTAATATCTTCCTTCCTTAAGGTTCATGTTTCACATCCATTTAATAGTGTGGTCCAAACCAAGGTTTTCACTATCTTTATCTTCTGATTACGACTGGGATATTTAATTGGCATTTATATACATTTAGCTCTCGATAAGATGAAGCTGATACAATTTTTAATAAATCGACAATGAATAGCAAAAAATAGATATTTCAATGCTATTTGTGGTCCGTTGAAGGAGTTAAGAATTACAGAGCCAAACTCCGGAGTTTCAGTTGCTTTAAAAAACCTTGAAAGAAATGAGAGTTCAGGAAAGATAATTATAGTTCGCCTATAATTTGGCGAATTAAATCTTCTAAATTCATTGATTTTAAAAGCTTGAAACTTGTCCTATTTAAATCTTCATTTTCAGAGTTTTTCGAATTATGCAATTTCTACCTCAGTTTCTAAACATTGCATTTGTTTCTAAATATATATTGCATATTATCTCTAAACGTGGAATATTGCCTCTAAATATTGCATATTGTCTCTGAATATTGCATATTGTCTCTGAATATTGCATATTGTCTCTGAATATTGCATATTGTCTCTGAATATTGCATACTGTCTCTGAATATTGCATATTGTCTCTGAATATTGCATATTGTCAGTAATTCCTTGAGTTCTTGAGAATTGACGCCGACACTTCCTCGATGATCTTCCAAGCGAACTGGACGTCTGCAGAAGACGTGGCTGCAGAGCAGACAACAAATCTTAGGAAACTGATCCCCTTGGACTCCGACGCAATGATGTGAATCCTCCCATCCTTGTTAATTGATTGCAATAAAGTTTGATTAACCTCATTCTCAGCCTACAATACGAACAACTATTCGTTAACAGCTTTAGAATTTACTTTATTCAAGTATTGTTCATATGATACCAGGGATGAAAAACAAAAACTACAACTAAAGTGCTAATTAAACCATAAATCCTATAAAACATTTGAAAGTAAAAAAAAGCACAAGCGCAACCCATTAAAATGTGACAAAAATTCAAATAGACACGAATAAATCTCCTCAAAAAAGACCGAAATTGACATCGAGCCAGTCGAAGTTGACATAATTAACTCAGATGAAAATGCAATTCAGAAGATCTCTTAATAAGCTCAGCTTCACAGGGCCTTCGCATTGTATTAGCCATCAATATAAAATGCCATCGTTGTTACGAATTCGGATGATCATACATGTAGTAAATAATAACATAATATACAAATATTATAAGCACACAAATATCATAACATTATCAGATATTATCACAACAACATAGCAAAAATATTTTTTTTACTTTCAAACGTTTTCACTTGTTCTCTCGTCAAAAATAACAAAATGCAAGCACACTTAACAAATAAATAAATGAACAAGATGAAGAATTTAAAACAAAGGGACGCTGAAGAAATGGCCATCCGTCAATTGAGCGTTTCACAAGAGGTGGCAAAAATAATTTAGGATTAGCCCTAATTAACTGAAGGATTGCACTTGAAGAAAATATTTATTAAAGGTTAATTTATAACACATAGATAAGATCCGTTCTTGATGTCGCTTAATGTAAATATGAAGCCTTTAAAGCAGTTAATTAAATCAATAATTATGTGTTAATAAACCTTTAATCTAAAGCAGACTAATCCCATGATGACGTCATGAGTCACTTCAAACTGAGCATTAGATTTCACCAATGATTCGAACTCCTTGGCCAGCGCAATTTGCTATAAAATATTAAATTTAATTTGTAACAGCCTCTGTGAGTCTGTGTGTGTGTTGCTCATAATAAATTTTAATGTTGCTCATAATAAAAGCATCATAATATATCTTTTAAAAATGTTTCTACTATCATAGAATCTAACTTTTAATAGTCGTAAGGATTTTAGTGCTTCTACTATTTTAAAATTGAATTTTTATGTGTAAATTAAGTGTAGGAGCTAAAGTAGTATGTTTAATTATCACCGTGTGCAGATATTTATGCGTGTACATTGTTGATTGTCATAATAATTATACTACATGATCTACTAAATTTATCTTTGCACATAATTATGGCCTAAACTGAGGGTTTTATTTAACATAATTAATAATTAAGGCCAATATTGTAATTTTTTAAATTCGTAATATGTAAGTGCTATTTGTGAGCTTTATTTCCGTTCATGCGCTGTAATTGCTTTTGTGTATAACAATTGTTATATGCGTATGATAAATGAAATATCATCATCTTCCCTTGAATCCCAGCCTAACTAGGGTCGGGATACGAATAGACTGTCTCAAATCCTCTCTGTCCTACATCATATCATCCATAAGTCAATCCCCTATTTGAGACTTTTCCATTCGTTTAAATTCTTCTTACAATTTCTAGAGCTTAGGCGCTCACTAAACGAATTCCCTTTCTGACGTTGGTGTGGATCTTAGTACTTTAGTCGCCTTCTACGACACGTGCAGTTACCGGTTTGTCAGTTCTTCAAAATGATAAAAATATGTATGATAAATGAAATAAAGAAATAAATACACTGTACTTAACAAAATGTATAATTATATAAAATATGCTAGTAATTTTGTTACTAGAAATAAAAATGCTAGATAATTTTATATATCATTGCCCAAACATTTATCACGAGCTAATAAAAATTGTTAGTAACTATCAGTAATTTAATATTTTGCCACTGAGGTATATGAAAATAAACAGTACATGTATATTGTATTCCTTAAATGAATTTCGAAATTGCGGATTTATCTCCAGTTTAAGTATCAACCATGGACTAGAAAACTGGATGAAATTAGAAAGTTGTTTAGAAAGTTGTTACGAATACATTTTATATTTCATTCTGTTGAGTGCTTTCTAATTAGCCTGAAATTTAGCAGGAATACATTCATTGAAATTGACGTTTGAAAAGCCTTTGAGTATGCGAGATTGATTTCTATTAACTCTTCACTTTTGATAATCGTCACTTTATATTTAAAAAGTAAACAAGCATTATAGTGAAATGATCAATTATGTTGATATCTATCACTTTTAATACCACATGCTTACACGGTTAGGCAATTTAGTCAATATACCGTATAACCAGTCCAGGGAATGTCCGAGATTTTACGTTAAGATCAGCGCGGCTGGGATTCGAACCCGCTAGACCGCTAGAGTTCAATTCAGCTCAGGATCTGTCAGATAAAACTTCTTGACGTAACCCCTACGCTATTGAGACATTCAATATGTAATATATAACCAGATATAAGATCAAAATTTTGTCGTGCTTGGCAAATGCTCCTTTGTGTTCAGCAGGCCTTAATCTATAAGGAAATTGCTCAGACTGTGATGTGAAAGTTTTGAACTTAGAACTTTAGATTTACATTTTCCTAACAATAAAGTGGTCACAATTTTCAAATCTAATACGATAATAAAGCAGCAAATATCATATCCGAACTGTTAATCTAATGCACTTAGCAAACGTTTCATTATATTATAATACGTATCTTATAGCTTTTTATTGATAATTGATTATGCACTCAAATAGATGTTTAAAATATAACCTACTTTTCGGATATGAGCCTGCAAACCAGAAAGCCCATATAACCTTAGTACAAACCACAGCTTTAAGGACCGAAAACGACGTCCAAATGGTATGGCCCAATGCTGAAAAAATATAACACGGCACACATCGTAATAATTTTGATACTCCTACGGATAAAGAAACTCCAATTATACACACAGAAAATAAAGTCAAATCTAATTCATTTAATCCCTTCACAATACCTCATCAATTTAGTCGCCGAGACCATAAGAAGAAATCAGAATGAAGATACATCAAATTTATTTTAAACTTGCAAAAAAACTGAAGTCTTGCAAAGTCTGGTCCCAGACCGACTAGCTATGGAATACTTGCATTGTAAAGTGAAGATATTCACTAGTTACGATGTACACCATAATGCTAAGTATAGCATGGGAACAAACATAAATCAGGAGTTTTATAGGACCTGTTTCAATGCTGTAACAGATTGTCAGTTTTAAGTGATAGTTGTTTTGCGACAAGATAAATTCAGATTTAAAAGGTAACGTTTCCCTGCGTTATTGATATCGTTATGTTGCATTATATTAGACAAGTTTGTGATTAAGAAATTTAAAAGCCAACTTCAATCTCTAGAGCTGTTCTGATATGAATCACTCAAATGGTGAAGCAAGTGACAAAACAGGAGCATAGTTTTCCTTTTGTATTTCAAAAGACATTGAATGAATGACAGAATACTTTATATATTTAAATGAGATTAATATGCTATATATCAGATTTGTGCCGAATATTTTCCAACAGTCTGTAATCTTTTGAAGTGATTGACATGTGTTACATGAAAATATAACCATAACTTACGTTTTTGTGTGCAATATTGGCTGAATATTTCGTCATAGTTATGATTTAATTTTTGCACTCTTCCTTGTTTCGTATATTTAGTTAATTAATGGACACCACGAATTGCTACTAGATATTATTACGTGTAATATAAGATAAAGCTTCTAAAAGCTTTGTCATGTATTTCATATGGTTATTCTCACATAGATGCAAAATTATTTTGATGTGTCTAATAAAAAACTTGCAATATAATGATAGATATGAAGAAATTTGCTTACCCTGAAATCTGGCACCTCATCTTCATGAGCATGTCTCAGATATGGCGGATCAACTCTAAAGGCATCTACCAAAGGTTTACCTTGTTTTATCCTGAAATACAATGAATAAATAGCTATTTCTAGTTTAAGTAATTTATAATTGAATATTAATCAATTAGAATTAACTTCAACGCAGTCTTTGCTGTGTAGGATCAGCTAACGGGTAGCTAATGTCAAGTAGAGACTTGTAATAATTATAATAACATTAATGATACTAATAAAAGTTTATAGTCCGTTTTCTCATCCAAAGATGATATCTGGGGCGTCCCCTACAGCACATATCAATAGAGATCAATTCACCCAGACTAATCTTCAAAAATGTACAGAGAAGAAAGGTCCCTAAATAAAAGTTACATCATTAGGATCCTTTTGCAGATAAGTCTAGATTTCCACGATTACCGTCGGTGTGACTGTTGTTTTGTGGTACAGTGATATGTTGATTTGAATACTTTGGTAAACAAGTGTTAATTAATACAAAGCGTTTAATTTTAAGTAGAAATTTTCAAAATTGAATGCTTTACTTTTAGACTAGCTTTCATTTATTGTATTATCTCATGATTAGGCTTCGTAAGAAACTCATTCGAAAGGCATAGTAATAGGCATACTACATGGATTTATAAAATATTACAAAATTGAATTGTATGCTTATCTGTAGTTTATGTGAAATAATTATTACATTAAACATTTCTGTAATATTATAGAAAATAAAGTAATATTAATTATTTCATATAAATTATAGACAGAAAGTATTCTATCACATTTACCAAAGAGCTGATAGATCGAAATTCACCAAGAGCCACTTATGAGGATTGAAATTAAATGAGTCAGCAAACTGAAATCGTCAACATTTCACAGTTAGTAATTTCCTTACACATGTACATACTGGTGTCTTATGATTTAACAAATTAAGGACTATTACTGTGCGCCTGCACAATGTAAACATGTGTCAACCATACTTCAAACATTAAATTTACTAAAGCATATTAACATATTAAAAGACTACTAAGGTAGCCTATTATCACAGGAGATTTAGCTGTGATTCGAAGCCTTAGACTCTTGTTTATCAGGCAAGTGTTCTACCCAATAAGGCATCCTACCGGTGTAAAAGTCTATGTACTGAAACTAATATTTAGTGAAATTATTTATGACCAAAACTATATTGCCGGAAAAGCTTAACCTGGGAGAATATTTGAAACCCACATAAATAAGCGTTAGAATGTGAACTGAGAGAATTGATATAGAGCAGGTGACAACTGTCACTAATTCAAAGGGCAATGACTCCAACTTTCCGCAGATAAAATACACCATACTTCGGTTTGTTGTTTAAGAAATAAATCTTCTACACCATTACAAATTCATTTATATTAATTTACTTCAATTAATCCATTGTAGTTCGTTTATCACGCTTCATTTTACAAATTTTTGCGTATGTCGTACTAGTTCAACTATCGCTGCTGTTCAAACGATGGCCGAGAGTTCTTTTAATGGAATTCAATCGGCTGGTAGGTTCTATTATGCCGATTGGGAATTCTATTTCTGAAGAGAAGTTTTTCACTTACTACGGCCTTTACGTTCGTTTAATTTGAGCTCTGGAGAACTATGATATTTTTGTATAAAAACTGTCAAAACTCTTCAACACTATTTCTATTACATCATTTCTATTTCATTTCTAATAATTAATTATAGTTCATTATTCTTTGTTTGTTCATTTCTTGCAATTCATCATAATTTATTATATTTATTAATTCATATTAGTCAAGAACAGATCACTTTCAGTATCTTCAAAGTTTTATTTCAATTGCAGGATGGCGTCAAGTTATTACTGTAACTTTAATGTCCTACATTTCAAAATATTATTTGAGAAAAGCGAATAGACCTGGAAATGAATGTAATGAATGTAAAACTCAAAATGTATTAATTTCCCAAGATTTTTTATTATCGCTAGATTATTTAGACCTATATTTATCACTAGGTTCAGTGATGTTGATTAATTAATTATACATGTATGTTAGAAGAAATAAAAATGATAATTTTTTATTTTTGGTCATTGAATCCTTTTGGCGGATTTAGCCACGTTCAGATAAGTTAGTTGTACACAAGTAGTGAATCATATTATATGGTTAAAAGATTAATTTCAAACCTCTACTCCATCCAGAAGATGCCTATATTCCGGACAAATAAATGCAGCCCCTGCATATGCAGCATCTATGTGTAACCACATTTCTTCTCTCTGACCTACAGCAAATAAGGACGTACTAACGATTAAGTGTGCTTATATTAAAAATAATAAAACTAATTCAAATCATTATCTGTCCAACAAATAGAATGCTACAGATAAGCGATAGTTGGCATGGTTGTGGTCTGCATACTCCGCAAAGCTTTATAAAGCTTTTCGTTCAATGTTAGCTTACATTTTCCTTTCTTCTCTCATCTCTACCATTCGACTCCTGTCGAACATTTTCTTTCACCAAAATTATTTTATAGACATCTCTGCAAGAGCTTTAACATTGCTTAATAATTCCTGTAAAAGTTGCGCATTTATTCCCTTTATCTTTCATGAATTTTTGCAACATAATTAGGGCTTTGACTTACTCATATCTGCTGCGGCAAATTTACTTTTGAATTATTGTGCAAAAGGTTATACACAGTAGGATATAGCCTTTTGTGATATTTTATTAACTTGCTGATCTATGCAGTGCTTTTTATGGAGCTTGAGGGCTAACTCTAATTCTGATTATAATATATATATATATATATATATATATATATATATATATATATATATATAATATACATGTATATATATATATATATATACATATATATATATATATATATATTATATACATGTATATATATATATATATATATATATATATATATATATATATATACATGTACATATATATACAGAAGGACAAAAGAAAGCTTTCGAATGAATCCCAATGAACTACTCCGCAATGACCGGACCTGGACTCGGGTTTTGAATATCAAATCGAAAGCTCCTACAGAGACGGCATTAATTTGGTTAAATCTTGTACAGTGAACAAGCCAATTGGCAGAACACTGGAGAAATAGGAAAAGAGAAGTTCTACTTACATTCTGGGCCGATTTCTAGTAGATTATCAAACGCACATGTTCCAGTAGTTCCCAGTGTTGCTGCGCACTACATCAAATAGACAATGTAATGGAACTCAAGAGAACACAAGTGGTAATTGAATAATTAAGAAAATGTACAATTTTCATAAAGCTAAATGTATTCTTCTACGCATGCACATCATCTTAAGTACTATACAGGTTCATTACATTTCCAGATGACAGAATAATCTCTTTCCAAAATGCAGAAGAGAGCAGTATATATAGGAAGGTCTCAATTATTACATACGAAGAAAGGAATGAGTCCATTTCTCTTGTCCTCTTCGATAGCAAGTCTCAAGGCTTCGCCCCTCCAGCTGTCCTTATCGTCTGACTCCACCTTATGAAATCTTACTCCTCCCAGTAAGCTCGCCCTCTCCACAGAGGAATGGGCCTGTTTAAATACAATTTAAAATTGAAATAAAAAGTAAAGTAAGTGCGTATGCTGATAGTGACAGTAAAACAAAGTGAGTATATGTATATTTATGTGCGTATGTGCTTTAATTTGTATACATGTAAAGTGTGTACATGTGTTTTAATTTTATTTTCACTGTGTATTTGCCTTTGGTTTCTTCGATTTTGATTTTGTTTCACTGTGCAATGAATGTGTGTTGCTTGCCCAAGTGGCGAAATAAAGATATATATATATATATATATATATATATATATATATATATATATATATATATATATATATACAGACTGGGGCAAAAAAATAATATTCCCCTAGCGAAATCTCAATAACTTTAAGAAAACTCACAATATCTATACGAAATTTACGGAGCTTCTAGGGGAGGAATTTCTGCGTATATTCTGCAAATTTGATGAAACTATTTTCATTAGTTACGAAATTACAGCATTTCTACGAGAAAAGTGCTAAAATCAATTTTAACAAGGCTTTTCAAAATGTCAGTCGTTCCTTTTAAAGAAAATAACGACCCTGAAAAGGGCCGTTTACTTAAGTGGTGGAGTTTACGCCTGCACTACTTTGTTAGCTATTCCAATAAAAGATGCCTAAATTTCGTTCTTCTGTTAAAATTGTTCCTAAATTTTGAAGAAAATGTCCGGTACTTTTGTTTAAAAAAGCCTTGTTAAAATTGATTTTAACATTTTTTTCGAAGAAACGCTGTATTTTTGTTACTTCTGAATATATATATTCACTAAATTTGCAGGATATTTGTAGAATTTCCTCCTCTGGAAGCTCCGAAAATTTTGTAAACTATTTTGAGTTTTGTCCAAGTTATTAAGACTTTTGGTAAAAAAAAAGCCTGGTTAAAACTCAATTTTGCACTTTTTCGTAGAAACGCTGTAATATTTTTCTTGCTCTATAGATTTTCATCAGATTTGCAGGATACACGTAGATATTCCTCCCCTAGAAGCTTCGTAAATTTTGTAGAGATATTTTGAGTTTTCTTAAAGTTATTGAAATTTCGCTAGGGGATTTATATTTTTTGCGCCAGTCTGTATATATATATATATACATATATATATATATATATATATATATATATATATATATATATATATATATATATATATATATATATATATATAGTATTTTAGCTATTATATACGAGTTCTGCGTAAATTCAAACTGTAAACATAGACTATGGTAATAGTCGTAGTTAAAATTATTGTCTTGGTTTGTCATACAAATTGAAAATGATTGCTTATTAAAATATTTTTTTGCAAAGTGATAGGGTTCATATATTTAATGGTTTTTAAATTCCTGAAGAGCGTGGCTTATGAATTTAATTTAACAAGTGAGTATTAGGATGTCTATAAAATAGCACAATTAATTAATGCGACCCTTAACACGACCATGAAGGTAAAAGTCAGATGTAGTGTCATTTTCATATATTAAAATGAATAGAACAACAATCCGTCTTAGATGGCATAAGTGAACATCTGCCAGAATTTACAAAATAGGCGTTGTGGAAAAGATGCATACTTTCTGTCATACTAAAATAAGTTTTTGAGCTGGATTGAGTACAACAACAAAAAGATTTTATATTGTACACAATCACAATTTATCAGAGTAAATGAATTTCAGAGCAAGTGAAGACTACAATATTACTAGCAATACCGTTTCTAATGACGTATAAATATATATATATATATATATATATATATATATATATATATATATATATATATATATAGAATTCCACATAGACTGCTTTTTATTGAAAATCAAAATGGCTCAAAGTGTAGAGTGACAGGAAACATCATAATGGAGTCTCCAGCCGATAGAGAGTAACGCCACGCCACAGGTCTGAACTAATATATATCTAGTGATGGCCTATAGACTGCGTCATCGTTGCTAGTTATAGCATCAAAGCGTAAGATATCATCACGACTGATAATTTCACTATAATTTCTTTTTAACATTTATAATTATTGACCGCATATGAAGATGTAGTGAAGAGAGTTTGGATGGAAGAGCTGGATGATAAGCTAGAGACAGGTTGACTGCAACTGACGTGGGATGCGGTGATTAACAAAGACATAAAAATGGGATTGACAGATGATATGGTGTGGGACTGAAAGGATGGGAGGAGTATTAAAATCCCGACTCCAGTTAAACTGGGATTCAAGGGAAGATGATGAATTACCGCATCTGATATTACCTTACCTGATCTGAGGTATACATGACAAGTTTCGACAAGATCTCGCCTTCATTGGCTTCCGGGTTTTTTTCTTTTATCACCTTTACCTTTCTTGTTCTCGCGGCAACTAAAGCAAATAGTGTGGCTTCACTGGCCGCCCCCTAAAACAAGAGAAAATAAGCTTGTTACAATTGACTCCACGAGTAATTACGATAGTCTTTAAGGTATTCAGTAAAGTGTGTATTTAAAAAATCAATTTATATATATATCGCATTTTTTATGCTGCATGGTAGGTACAAGATAAATTCTAATTTAAAGTCCACTGTCTTTCTATAGTGTTTAAAATGCACCCCATTAATTATCAAGTTAATCTCTGTCACAAACATCTATAACTAATCCACACTGTTATGTAGCATATAGTTTGGAAATAGTAGCTTCTGAGATGGTTTTCTGCTACCTGTCTCAGTTCCTTAGTCACCTCTCACACGTGCTTCTTTCGAAAGACTATTTTCCAGTGACCCGGACAAAACAAACACGGGAATAGCAACACCAGGGAGACTAAATACATGCGCATTCTTTGCTCAAGCGTATTTGTTATAAATAACTTCGGTAGAAAGTCAGACTTTGTTAGTACATGTAAGGGCTAGCAATTTGGAAGACCAAGTGCTGACGGCATTGAATAAACACAAAAACCTCATGGCGTTGGAAGATTATTCCTAAATACGCGTCGGATGCAATCGATGCGCTTCAAAAGGCAACGAATTCTAACATGAATTGAGGGAGGAAACAACGAAATCTACAAGACAAAAACAAAGCAAGAAAATTCTCTAACAAAAGAAACGGGAACATATTTAGGCGCATGGTATGCTACTAAATTGATAATACCTAATTGGTCCCCGGCAGTAAAATCGATGTAGGCCTACCATCCAGGCTACTCAATGTTGTTGCCCTACTTAGAACAGACAGCGCATCGTATGGCCGGCCTTTGCCTAAAGTCTTAGAGCGATAATGCTCACTATATACTTCACCAGATCGACTGTGAGATGGTCATATTAAATCACGATGTGATCATGTAATATAAAGAATTGTATTAGAACGTGCTGTATATTCTACTAGTAAAACTGAAAGTTGTGTCAGTAATAAAGCAGATTAACGTCGGTTTTCTCACTCGAAAGCGATGTCAGTGACGGGCGAGCCCAGGGTTTGAGCCCCGCACCTAATCCGCGGTCGAGTATCTTACTGACTTCGCCACTGGCTCCAGCCAGAGCTAAATAGTGAGCTAAAGAACTGGAACATTATATAAAGTAATCCAACATAACCAAAGATAATCAACGAATGCAAATAAACGATATTCTGCACACAGCCGGGCCGCTTACGACATGATTATAATGAATATTCGTGGAGAAGTACTGACCTGTATCACAGCTCCTCCATTGCCGCCCATCAAGAAATCTTCAGGAAGCTTTAACATCTCGCCCAACCAATTTAGTGTTATCAGCTCTAACTCCGTGCTAGCCGGACAGGCAGCCTGAAAAATAATAAAGTTGTATTGACGTTAATGATTGGAAGTGAATGGCTGCATTCATTTGTTCATAGACAAAGATCGCATTTAAGATTCATATTAGATTAATGATGTCAGATTAGATATATTAGATTAGATTTTAATCGTAATTTTAATGGCCTCAATTTATATTTAGCGTTAGGTGTACATGTATTTTTAAATTAAGATTTAAAGTTCATCGTCCTGGGCCGGTAGAATAGCGCTTAAATGCCCGGCTGAGGATAAACCAGTACTGGAGTCAAATCTAATATTCGACATATCACTGGTATATCATTAGATTTTAAAACTGACATTAACCTTTTTCAGCCTGCTGGGGTAAAGCTTAGAGTTAGATTAGTTAGGTTTATGATGGGGATAAATTCCAGTTAGATTTTAGTGGGCATCTGTTGCGTTCGATGTAAATTAGTTGATGCATAGATTCCCACAAGACTCACAGTCCTCAGTTATTCGCATTATAACAACAATTAATAAAAATAATAAACATCAGGACAACTACAATATGTCAAAGATATTTTGCCACGGGGTCATTCAAAATGAATGATGTTAATAAGGCTCCGCTTAACAGTTTTTCAGTATCACAAAGTTTTCAATATCAGGTAACTCACTGAAATGCCCATTGCATGAATGTCAATTTTGTAAGACCAACTAGTATGTTAACACCTGACATGTTAACAGTTAGCATGTAAAGCTGGTAAAGGTAAGAGGCTAACGTCAGTTTCCTCACTTGAAAGCGATGTCAGTGACGGACGAGCCGAGGATATGAACCCCGCACCTACTTAACAACTAGCATGGCAAAACTAATATGTCAACAACTAACGTGTTAACAACTAGCGTGTTAACAACTAGCGCGTCAACAACTAGCATGTTAACAAATAGCGTGTCAACAACTAGCGAGTCAGCAACTAGAGTGTTAGCAACTAGTAAATGTTAAATTTTGTGTAATTACTCACCTTTCAGAGTGTTGAAAAGCTAATATCGAAAGTCGAATCATATTTTTATACAATTATTGGAGCTTATCTCTAACAGATATAGATTGCAATTACACCAACATATTAAATACATGATAAATTATGAGAGAGCTGGCTACTCACCCAAGTGAAGCCGAGGCTTCCGATAGCGTCAGATAAAATGTCCGCCAGGATGGATGGGTAGGAATTTCCTGATGGGTAGTAGGCGTGGAAATGAGGACTGTTCCAGTGAGTCACCTGAAGAATGAAAATACTGATAGGCTAAATAATATAAAGTATTTTCCTGTTGTTATTTTATGATCTGTCAAGTTAGTTATAATTTACATAGATATAGTAATAATTTTAATTTTAATTTATTTTCTCTTGTTACTATCTGACGATTAAGTTTCCATAGGTATTTCTTATTTTATTTTATTCTTATTTTAATTAACTTTCATTTAACGATCATCTTGGTAAAAAAAATTATATTAATATTTATCATTTTGGAAATTTGTAGCATTAACTTAGGGAAATGTATAGTATTATGAAACCATTTTGCTGTTCAAAACAAACAAATGTTTAAAAATATTTTGTATAGAAATTAACACAATTCTTTGTTATCATAGATAATAATACTTACTCATCTCATTGAAAAGTTTAATTATATCTCGCAAAAATGGACTTACTATAATGTATTAGTCTCCTACTGATGCCTGAAGAAAGTTTTTAATCATCACAACATTTTTGCACATTTACACAAATTGTATACGGGTCCCCGTTGGTAAGAGTCTAAACTCGCTCGCATTTCACATTTAAGATGTTCAATAAATATCTTTAAGGTAACTTACTCCAGGCATTATTACTCGCTCGATATCATTAAGCACGTCTTTCCAGGGTTCCGGATTAACAGGAACTCTTTCCGGGATGAGATCTTTGATGTATCCGGGTTGTACCTGAGCCAGTGGTGGACGTTGAGATAAAGTCTCCGTGTAGTCAGCCACGAAGTCGATCAAGTCCCTGGCGCTAGCTCGAAATTCCTCCGCATTCATGACGACGATATCTGGATTAGCTAACGATGTATTCAAAAAATTACAAATAAAGTTTCGCTCTATTTGGAATTATGATCTACAATACAATACCATGAAGATTTGGCGTTTATTTTCTTTCTATAGGGCGATTTCAGGGACGTCTCACGCGGAACGAGTAACTACAAGAAGTCATAAACTATCAGAAAATACTGAAAATGAATATACCGAAATGAAAGCGGGATCGATAATTCATTTATCCTGGAGGAAAATGAAGAGATCTATACAGTATATCATCGTACGGAGTGTAGGTCCTATATATTGTCTAATATACACTTTATTGCCATTGAAATTGCTTGTTTTCCGCAAGTGTTTTTGTCGTAGATACCGCGTTTATGGTCCATTGATCATTCGAGGAGTGTTAAAAGACTAGGAATTGGTTTCCGTTTTAAAAGGTGTAGTCTCGGCCATTGTCTCGAACCTTCGGTTCTTAGTGTCAATCTCGTTCTTGATATTTTAATATTGGTACCATACGTAACTCTAACTACTTCAAAATTTATACATCCACAAATTGAGCGAAACTGAAATGCTGTCTTTAGCACAGTAAAAATTTGTTTTTTTTGAATGCTCAATAAGTGTTTTGTTCAAAGAAACCCACTAACCTTCTGGCGTTCAGTACGGGAATACTTTCAAGGGCGTTCCGTACAAAATTGACCTGAACGTCGTTCAGTGCACAATTATCTTGAACGGCTTTCAGTGCAGGATTGTTTTGGAAGACATTAATTATTCAATTTGCGTCTTTTATTTGAACATTAATAAGACATGCGCTTCTCTTTAAAGAAACGTACATCTAACTTAATATCAATGCACCATATCGTCAGCCCTCACCTTTGAAATCATTCATTTGACATAATATCGCACTTGGCCTAGACTCTAAACTCTGGCTGATTTCAGTATTTCTGATTATCGATTCATACACACTGTGACTTATTAATTGCCTAATGCATTCACACTGCCTTACTTGTAACATAATTTCTCATATAAGAGAATAGCTAATTAAAATTGCGTTGTGAACTCTATCATCCATGCAAATTAATTATTTTTGGCGCTTCTTCCAGCGCGCTGATCCACATATCTGAAATTCTCTCCCTAACTCTCTTCGCACCCTCTTATCTTCTCTTGATCAGTATTTCATTGTTTATGGACAGTTTCACAGGCGGTTAAATGCTTTTCTCTTTGATCATTCATATCCGCCTAATATTCATGAACTGAGACCAACACGTAAACCTTTCATTCCGCTTGCACCCTTCTTGGATTGAATAATTGGATTTTGGTTAGTATCAATTATTGACCATCGACTTTCTGCATATAGGCTTTGATTTGGTTTCACAGTGTTCAATGTTGTCATGGATAACAGTAGTTAATTGTATTATTGATATTTTTGTTATGGAAAAATAGAGGCAAAAGATGGAATCTCTATCGATGGGGAATTTATCTCTCATATCATAATCCCCTCCACACCTCCCCAAGTTAATTGTCTTTCACGACAGTCATTTTAGCTTTTAAGCAACTTCATTAGAACTAATACCTCACACCCCTTCCCTCCTAACGAAGTTATCCATTTTGTACAATTTAATTTTAATTTTTAATTTAATTATTTGTTAAATACTAGTTTATCTTCCAGGTCATCCCTTCATTGGCAACGGCCATGCTGTTAGCCTTTGAATAATATTGCACCCTACTGTAAATAGTTTTTCCCTAAATAGTGCAATGTCACATGAGCTCACGCATTCGTCGTCAATACGTTATTTCTCACGTCTTTGACTTATTAAATGTAGGAGAGTGTAGACTGTATTGACGCTATTGGACTATTAATAAAGTTTAGGGCATGGTAATAAACTTAGTTAACTGTGGAATTATCCTAGACACATTCGTGAAAAATTTAAATGTTTATTTCTTCTATTAGAAGAATAAAATTAATAAATTTCACTTATTTTAAAGTTAATAGTTGTTACATTTTTATTTATTTACATTAATATTACGTTTTAATCTTCAAAAATTGGAAAATAGTATACCAAAGCTAATTCATCCCCGAAATACCCTCCATTGGCTAAACCCACCCATGAAAGCCTCCTACTCGCTAATTAAATGCAGAATTTGTAAAATTGCAATTTAATCGACCCTGGCTAACAACAACTGTACCAAGTAAGTCGCAAATTGCAAAAGACAACACACGTCAAGTAGCAGCTCTTTATATAGCCTTGCGACCAGGCTACTACTCATATCGGATAGGCCTACAACCTAGATAACGAACTGTAGGCGCAGAAATAGGTAGGCCTTGAAGCTTGCTAAATGTGTTTTATTACAAGACTAGATCGCACAAGAAAATAGTGAATTCCAAGGTTAGCTAATACGCAGTTACTGTAGGTTGCCAACGCCATATGAATTATACTAGTATAATGAACATATAGCAACCATTATAGTAGTATAGTGAACATAGCAACTATTATAATAGTATAGTGAACATTGCAACTATTATACTAGTATAATGAACATATAGCAACCATTATAGTAGTATAGTGAACATAGCAACTATTATACTAGTATAGTGAACATTGCAACTATTATACTAGTATAGTGAACATTGCAACCATTATACTAGTATAGTGAACATTGCAACTATTATACTAGTATAGTGAACATTGCAACTAGTATATTATACTAGTATATTATACTAGTATATAATTATACTAGTATAGTGAACATTGCAACTATTATACTAGTATAGTGAACATTGCAACTAGTATATTATACTAGTATATTATACTAGTATATAATTATACTAGTATAGTGAACATTGCAACTATTATACTAGTATAGTGAACATTGCAACTATTATACTAGTATAGTGAACATTGCAACTACAGTGTACTTCGCATCAACGATTACAATAATAACACTGACGATATCGAGAGTTATGGAGCCGTTTACACGCTACGCTGATCCCAACTGGATACGAAATGTAGGAAAGCTGAGTCTCTGAATGACTAGCGAACACACATGCGCATGTAGTGTAGCAGCATACAGTGTATATGTATGGACATGTTTGAGTGATTAAGTGATGAATAATCTGCATTGTGCGAGTTAATAGAGTAGGTAAATGAGTTTTAAAGACTCTTACTCAATTATTTACTATATACTCAATTAAAATTTTAACTGTAATCCGCCAGGACTATGAACACTTGATTACGTTTTCATGCAACATTTATCAATCTAGCTTCGTCAAACCGTAATGTGTTCAGAAAATTTAATCTTAATCATAATTTGGTATCTACCAATATGTAGCCAAAAGTTACTGTTTAATGTGAATTCTAGCCATCAAACTTAAAACCTGATTTAACTTCAGTGCCCTGTCTCGTACACTTGTCACTAACAGAACGAGCACATAATTTGAATCCTGTGACTATTACTCGGAGGTCTGTCGAATAACCTCAGATAAGATAAGATGATCTTTAATTCACGGAAATCACAAAGCAGTCATTGTATAAAACATGAATATGGACACAAGGACCTACACATTACAGAACTTTGCTTAAAATCCCAACAAAATAAAAGAAAGTTGATAAAATACAAATAAAAATACAAGTAAAATACAAATACAGACGAATCAGTTCAAATATGAAGCATGTTAGATATTTTAATGCATTCACAAGTCATCAATTGAAATTGTTATAAAGGCTTAGATGTATATAGTAAATTCGTAACAGCACATATCTTCAGATTTAAATCTATATTTAAAAACTCCATTTAAACTAGATCTACATATATGTATATGTACTAGAAAAATCAAGAATTTGGATAAATCCTCAGTCTTTTTAAACAGTTTTTGAAAGAGGGGAATGAATTGAATTCGATATAGAAAGGAAAGCAATGTGACAATTAGGTGCGCCCTTGGCAACTTATTCCGACGAGAGTAACCTCTTGTAGCCCTCTTACTGATTAGCGATATCAAAAGCTTACTAATGTTTCAGCTAAGTTGTTTGCTTTTTTTACAGAAAAGCTAAATCATTTCTCTGCCTCCGGAACTCCACGGAAGGTACTCCAAATTATCTAAGTCTTTCACCATATGGTAAGTTGGGAGCTAAATTAAGAGTTTTGGTAAACGACCGTTGCACAGCCTCAAGTTTGATATTTCCAGAAATCGTAGATTCGACTAGACAGGAGACAAAAGATAGTATTCAAGAAGAAGAATTAGCATTCAAGAAGAAGAATTCGTATTCAAGAAGAAGAGATAGTCTTCAAGAAGAAGAGGCAGCATTCAAGAAGAAGAGGTAGTATTCAAGAAGAGGTAGCACATATACATGTATATTTTAAAAGCACAAACTAGAACCTTAGGATCATATCTGAAGTCTTTTTGAATAACGCATAATTTTCGATTGGATTTGTTAATCACTGAGTTAATATGACTTGAAAAGTCTTAACAGGATCTAAAAAAACTAAAAAATCTCTGCCTTCATTAGCTATGTTAATTTTAATCATAGATAATAAGAGATACATATTTACTAGTTACAACTAGTTGGGTCTATATTGTTTATAAGATTTACATATATGATTTATATATTGATAGTTTACAGGATTATTGTGCGTGGCTTGATATACAAATATAAAAAATTAGCCAAGAAAAACAAGTAAAGCAAGTCGTTGAAGCAGGTATGATAGCAGTGTGATTTATTCACAGCCATGAAGTGTGTCATGCTTGCCAGTAAAGAGGTTGACCAAACAGCCAGATAGATAAGCTGAATGGCTAGTATTAGTCATACAGGTAGGGCAGGCAGACTAACAGGCTGTCAGACAGGAAGGGAGGCAGACATGATTGCAAGGACATATATATATATATATATATATATATATATATATATATATATATATATATATATATATATAGGCTATAGAAAAAATATATATATTATATATATATATACATGTATATATACATATATTTTCATTACTCCTAATGACACCAGACACAACTCAGAAATCTAACACTAATCCTACACAGTTAGAAACGAAAATAAATAAATTTTTTAAATAATTAGATAACTGTCAAACTACACGTTGGCAATGATAAAGGTGAACTTAGTCAACATAAATTATAATAAATCACTATACACACCAATGACCGGAAGCACATGGTGCATGATTTTCAATCATAATCATAAAATATTCAATCATAAATAATGATTTTAAATCACAAATAGTAGCAATCTTTGTAACGTGTCCTAATGATGAAATAGCATTTAATCACAGTTTGTTCGGCTTCAAGTGTAAGTTCACTGTATTTTTTTATAAACTTTACCCTAAATTGTTTTCTATAAAATGTCGTATCGAGTCGACCGAACTTGAACTCTAGCTCTAGAACTTGACCAGCAACTAAGCTTAAATTTTTTTAAGAGTTGTCATATTCTTTTAAGCTCTAGAACTTGACCAGCAGCCAATTCTTCCAAAAGTAAATAAATTTCGTGTTAATATCTTTAATGTGCGGAAAGTTATAGATTTGCGAATATGAGTGGAGTGGAATACACAATTTCCAGTATAGGAATATTAAGCATTTTACATGCTTTGTGAAATGTTCGTTATTAAAATGAAATGAGAAAACGTCACATTTATTGTCTGCTAAAACTATCTTGAAGTACAATCATTTCTTTTCAAAACGATGTCAAATAAGTGTTGACGCGTCCTTAATTGACAGTTTTTAAGTTTTTAACTGTTAGTTCATGCGGTCATCATTAGGCCTAATTGTGGTAGGCGAACCCGGTACAGACTGCAATGTTAGAGCGCAGTTAAAACGACCTCCATGTACTGGTTGCTTCTCTGCATGTACCACATGCATGGAAAGTTCAAAACTTCATCAAATTGGACACTCGGCGGATTTCTGTATTGTATAAGAATTAATTAAACGCTCGATCAACATCAAGACTTTAGGTGGTTTCAGATGTTACACCTATTGTGGCTCTTAACAATAGGTGTAACAGAAACCCAATCGCTACAACTCTTTTTATTGTCCTATTTTAAGTTACACCTGTGTAAGCTTTTGCATTGTACGACCATGTAGGCCTGTATATACTTTCTTGTAAAAGTGAGTAAAATCATATATTAACGATTGAGACACCTACTGCTTATAGTATTGTATACTGTTCAAACTGACTTTAAAAAAATTGATTGCATATTCAATGCATATAACATTGTATTTGGGTCTTTATATTATATTTCTGTGCTTCTCATTGCATGATTTTCACTTATATGCCGTGAAATTAAATGAATAAATATTCTAAATAAATTTAGAAAATTGATTTTCCATCGCCTATTACATACAAGTGTAGCGCTGCCATGATATTCACAATGGAGCGATTCCTTATGAATAGACGTAGTGATCGATGGAATGAAGTAATTAACATATAATACTAAAAGAATAAATAATATGCAGGCGTCCTTCAGTATATCTTAATTTTTATTACTAAATATCGGTAAAAATGTATGAATGTGCCTCATGTTCACTCCTCTAATTTACTGCGTCAGATGTAGAGCTGGGATGAATATTAATATTGAGAGCTATTTTTTATAATATTTTAAAATTAATATTATAGCTGCATTTATTTAATTATTTATTTTATTCTCCTAATACATAACGCATACCCTATGCCTCACGAGGACAGCATGAAATGTGTCACACCCAAAGCTTAGCAATCTGAGAGTTGTTTATTGCTGCTGCGATCTTTGCAAAACGAAAATTACGATCGTGATGTTTCAAATATTGTTCTTGCATATTGTTTCGTCATTTTTCTATTTTGCGGTTCAATTTATAGTAGGCCTATGGATACGCTAGAGTTAAATTAAGCCTAGGGTGGAGCAGAGTTTTGTTTATACTCAGTAATGGAGTTAAGGCGGTAACTATTAGGCGAAAAGTCAATATTGGGTTGATTTAGGGTGGAGTAATATTATAAAATTTAATAGATAAAATTTAAATTAATTTAAAATTAAAAGTATCTCTTTTGATAAAATGAGAATATAAGAAAAAATAGATAGGAAAGGAGTTAAAGAAAGACTTATACTTAAGGTGTTAGTCTATTTGATAAAACACATTCGTTCTAGTAAAGAAATATATAGAAATGGAATATGCCTTAGTCCTACTATTAATAATGACTGACATGCTAGAGGATTATGAATATACTAATTTTAATGTACATCACGCTATGACCATATTAATCATTGTTATTTATATCAAATCCACATAGACAAATAAGTATAACTCTTCTCTGGTCCAAGAAATCTTCTCGTAAAAATGAATGATCAACATTTAGGAGATAATTTAAATTATAGATTTAATATTGCCATATCCCTATCTGTAGTAATCTAGCAGTCAGCTAGCTTGAATGGTAACCATGAAGTCACTGTTCCCGGTTAGATTTCTTTATGACATATTAACTGGATTAAAAAATTAACGTTAATTTCGTGCATTTGTAAGAGTAAAAATCTTGACATTATTCAAGCTTGAGCAGAACTGGGACCATTCAGAATTTTGCTGACACTCAAGACTTTCGCTGCGTGGGCACGGATAATATTCCAGGCGTACTGTACATCCGCTGAGCTACTGCCTTCAGTGGATATCACGAAACGTATGAAAAACACGTTCTTAGACTGAGCGGGAACCATATGGATAAGTCCATCTGTGTTGATGTTTCGTAACAGTGTTTCGTTTATTTTATTATCTCCCTGTAAACGAAACATATACAGATTGTATAACAATGTTGGTGATAAAAGATTTCTTAAATATGTTGGAAGACTGCTGTATATGAATATATATTTTAGGAAGAAACACCATGGTAACACCTATTGTACAATTTGAAAGTATATAGAAAACAAAAACTTTACTACTTTTGTATGCCCCGGTATAAAACTCAAAGAAACAAGTTACGATCCGCACGGTACTCCTCTATGTTTAGACCTAAATATCATACAACATGTTTTGTCACAAATTATTTTTCTAGTACCGAATACGTTTCAATAGTAAATTGCGAGCCCTAGTTTAAACTGTGTGTATTGGAAAGCTATGATTTTTCAAATCGTTATACTGAAATTAATGTCTATTTATTAATATAAGCAAATTGCGAATAGAGACTCCAAAACACACACACCCTCTATCGCACACACAAGTACAAACTTTGGTACTTAAATATAGAATTTATAGGGCATCAGAATGTTAATTTAAGGTATTTTTTGTAATCTATTTCAGACTCTAATTTTGGGAGTCTTCCGCTTTCCTTTTCATGTCCACAATTGAGTGGGTTTTTAAATCATCTAACACACCTAATCTCGTCCTGCCTCTGCCTCTTTTTAGAGAGAAAGAAGAGTGGAGACGTTATATACCAAGGATCTGCCAATAGGTAGTGCACTAATATATATATATATATATATATATATATATATATATATACATATATATAATATATATACATACATATGTATGTATATATATTATACATATATATACATACATATATATACATACATATATATACATACATATATATATACTAATATATATATATATATATATATATATATATATATATATATATATATACATATATATTGGGAGTAAAGTAAATTCTCTCAGAGTAGCTTAACTAGACGGCATATTTTAAAGTTACTAAACTTGGAGTTACCTTCAAGCGAAAGCATACCAGACCATGTGCCACCTCACGAACCGTTTCGAAGTCAGGATCTGCTAGGACCAAGGCCTCAAACTCTTTAGCTAAAGCGACGTGCTGGTAATACATAAAACAATTTAACTCGAAACAAAGCTTGTAATAATAGATTTTGAAATAACTATTTTATATCACTTTTCACTAAAGGAAGGTTTAGGCATTAATGAACTCTAGTTTGAAAGTTCTGCCAAAATAATTCTAGAACTTCACATTTACTTTTACCCATTTAATTTTGCCTTAAAAAGATAAGATATCTGGCGTATTTGCATTAGTTTTGATTTAATTTTCAGCTACAGGCTGCTGATTATAAAATTTATCGAACGCAGACTCTATATCGCTATCCTGTGGCCCTTTTTTCTTCAATCAATCCATTAATCAACCAATAAATGAATCAAGATAGCAATCAATTAATCAATCCACCAATCAATCAAGTATTTAGTCGCTCCATCAATAATAACTCAATACGTATACTCATTAGGCGCCACTCCATGCATGCAAAGCACAGCTGCGGCTCTAATCCGTTCTAACTCTCGGAAAAATATTTTTGGTGTCGTTTTTGGTAAATTGGTTTTCATCGATTGGCTCTCCAGTGGCATCTCTGTCATCCCTTTTGCACATGGAAACTGATGTAAATATTTTGTTATAAAAATAATTATGTTATGCATATCAACTAAGTATTCAAAGCCATTCAGTAAATTGCTCTTCTCTTCATATTTAGGTTCATGTCTTTTTGAATTAATTTCGTTAGACTCTTCATGCCTGATAGAACGTTGGTAGCAGGCTTGTCTAATAAGTAAGATGTTATGGATTTGAGATCACGCTGCAACGCCACTTCTGTATAGAAGAGTTCAACTTTCTTAGAACTAACTTTACTATTAAGGAAGGCACAATTTCAATAACTTTTTATTTGACAATTTAATTATGAATAACTATTTACATAACAATATATTTGCAGGTACACTGGTGTGATTAGAAAACTTTAAGCGTCATACATGTCTGATATGTCGCTGTAGTCCTGATTTTCCATACAATCGGCAGAGAAACCAGAGCTTTAGAGCTCTGAATCTTCGGGTTACTGGAACTTTGTGATTCTAAAAGAAAATTGCAAAAAAGAACATTTAGCTTTATCTATATATGCCACTGGTTCTATATGCTAATATACCAATATTCGCCACTGGCTGGAACCAGTGGCGAAGTCTGTAAAATACTCGACCGCAGTTCAGTAGGTGCGAGGTTCAAATCCTGGGCTCGCCCGTCACTGACATCGCTTTCGAGTGAGGAAACTGACGTTAACCTTAGCTTTTAGATTTTTTAGAGTTTACTATAATATATAAAGACTCTAATTAAACTGGAATTCAAGGGAAGATGATGATGGTATTGCTATAGTTTACTCTAATTGGTGCTCCTATCATTGTTCTCTAAATAGATTTGCCAGCTTTTGAGCTTGATGTAAGTGCTTTTCTATTTCTCAGCGTAATTATAGAATCTTTTACGAAATTGTCTACTTGTTGCTGCATTTGTTCTGTTTTGAATTAGATATTTTTAGGATTTTCCCGGTCCAGTTCGACATCAGTTTTAATTCCAATACAAATAGAACCTTTACACAAATACTAGCTTTTGAATTTCTAGTTTGGTTGTAGTAGACATATTATATAAATAGTATCATACACATGCATATATAATAGTAAAATTTATAATATAACGAAAATAGTCGCAGAATCCAAATGCCAATAATAAAAATGAATAACTGAATAAAAAGAAATTAACAAATTCTCTAGTGGCTAATTTTGAAGGTCAGTCATGAATGACCTTTAGTCAGTCAAATTAATTATGAGTAAGAACCATTTACTTAGCATAGGTCAAGCAGAAAAAAGTGTAGCCGAGCATTAAGTAAATAGGATTCTCATGTTATTGTTCCACCGTGAAACAAGTTTCTGTTGCAGCACTGCTGGACTTTGAGCAATTATACTTGTTCATGCAATTTGTAGACCGTTAGTTGTTCAGATTATACGTATGTTTGAATTACTGTATACAATTCTGTAACATATAGAGATGTTTTGCATAATGTAGGTATACTCTATTGATCATTAAACCTTAAACGTTAAGCTATGCGTGCTACTACTTAGTCTACTTCATATCTCACAAAGTACTGAGTTAAAGGCGAGTCTATTGATATTTTAAAATCGTCCCTATTCTATATTTTTCACTGCAGTGGTAGGCTCGATATGGTGCATTCTTGCTCAAATAAAGTTAGCTTAAATGTTGTTCCTCAAGAAAACATTTGTGCTTTCCAAGGAAACTTTCCTTTCGTGCTCAATGAAACCAAACTTGGCTTAAAAGTGGCGTCATTCGCAATGCGCCAATATACTGAACTATTTAGACATGTTGATATATAACGTAAATCCTGTACAAATAAAATCATCATTAAAACAGCACAAGGTATATGTCTTGCACAACTCTATAAAATTCTTCTAAGATAAGTTTAATTATATCTCAAGTAGTCTACCGACCCAGAAATCAAGTGTAGATGTATCGTTTTGCAAACCATTTTCATTATTTGGCGAGTGATGCTGATATATACTTCTGATATCATCAGAATTTCTGACCCTGAAGAAAAGCATGGTATTAATTTTAAATGCTAAAATTGACTTACTGCAATGCAAATTTAAGCAGCATAAAACTGTGAACAATTGTAAAGTATATAGATAACAACCATAATATTATAAACCAACGCCAGAAAGGGCATTCGGGTGGTAAGCGCCTAGACTTCAGAAATTGCTACAAAATGTAATAAAACGAAAAAGAGCTTATAGGGGTCTGACTGATGATATGGTATGGAACAGAGAAGCGTGGGGAAAGTATATTCGTATACTTGACTCTAGTTTAAACTGGGATTAAAGAGAAGATGACGATGACGATGATGATATAGACAACGACTATTAATGATCCTAGAGAGAAGGAACTAACAAAAAACTATAAAAAAAACTAACAACTAAGGCAAAGAAGCATTAGCCCTTGCTTCTGTCACTTGTGAAACCAAAGAGGAAATCTCAAAAAGTAATTATATGATAAATTGTTATTCAACCAGTTAATATTGCAGTTAATATTAATTTTCAATTCGTTCTTTTTTATTATTGTACTTGTATATCTGGATCAACGTAGTGGTATATAATAATATGGCACTATTGGCTGGAGCCAGTGGCGATATCGATAAGATATTCGACCGCAGATCAGTATGTGCCGGGTTCAAATCCTAGGCTCACTGTTACTGATTAATTCAGAATAGCAAAACATAATTACACATACCACATGGCAGAAATGTCATAATTTGTTAAGAACCACTTGCAAGGGTTGAAATCAAAAGAATCTGTAAACTAAAATAAAAAGAAAACATAAGGTAACATCATCACAAAATATAAATTGATTATAACCAAAAAGGAAGAAAATTTTTGTTACAACGTAGTGGTATATAATAATATGGCACTATTGGCTGGAGCCAGTGGCGATGTCGATAAGATATTCGACCGCAGATCAGTATGTGCGGGGTTCTAATCCTAGGCTCACTGTTACTGACTTCGCTTTCGAGTGAGGAAACTGACGTTAACATTATCTTCTTTTTAGCTTTTATTACTGATCATTCTCCCTTCATTGCTCTGTGCAACTTTAAATACATTTATATGACATTGTCAAAAGGGTTATTTCTAACTTTAATTAAATTCATATTTAATATCATGTCATAAGCATGATATTAATTGCACAAAATCTAAGAGATATTATCCTCTAACAGTATTACTTCTTGATATGTCTGTATTACCTGTGTATTGTTACAGTACTACTTCATGATATGTCTGTATTACCTGTGTATTGTTACAGTATTACTTCATGATATGTCTGTATTACCTGTGTATTGTTACAGTACTACTTCATGATATGTCTGTATTACCTGTGTATTGTTACAGTACGACTTCATGATATGTCTGTATTACCTGTGTATTGTTACAGTATTACTTCATGATCTGTGTGTATTACCTGCGTATTGTTACAGTATTACTTTATGATCTGTCTGTATTACCTGTGTATTGTTACAGTATTACTTCATGATCTGTATGTATTACCTGTGTATTGTTACAGTATTACTTCATGATCTGTATGTATTACCTGTGTATTGTTACAGTATTACTTCATGATATGTCTGTATTACCTGTGTATTGTTACAGTACTACTTCATGATATGTCTGTATTACCTGTGTATTGTTACAGTATTACTTCATGATCTGTATGTATTACCTGTGTATTGTTACAGTGTTACTTCATGACCTGTATGTACTACCGTTGCTTAACTCGCCGCGCGAACACATGCGGGTTATTATAGATTGCAAATTTCAATTGATGAGAGTCAACCAAAAATTGTAGAGTGATTGAACTAAACTATTAGCTTTCAATAAACGGTTCATAAAACATCTAATGATATCTCTAATCTTAATGTCCAACCTCCAATCCAATCTCATTTTATGATACCTCCATATTTAATGATACCTCCAATCTTAATGATACCTCTAATCCTAACGATACCTCTAATCTTAGTCATACTCCTTCTTCTAGTGCGCTGCCTAACGGCACGTCCATGGCATATAACTCTTCCAACCAATTCTATTCTATACAAATCTATTCTTAATGCTACATATAGTCTTAATGATAAGTCTAATCTTTATGATACCTAGAATCTTAATGATATCTCTAATATCAATCATACATCTAATCTTAATGATACCTCTAATCTTTATGATATATCTAATCTTAATGATACCTCTAATCTTTATGATATATCTAATCTTAATGAAAGAGCCTACCTCTAATCCGGAGCAAAGATATCTAAACTCTTCACAGATCAGTGCAGCTCCAGAATATGCTGCATCCACGTGAATCCAAACTCCAGCTTGTTTGCCTGACAAACGATCAGTCAATATCATTTATCATGATTTTATCTTTGAAACAAATGATTTGATTTCATTTAAATTTATTTTCAAACGTCAGTTATTTTTGCTGTAATCATTCGGAAGGATCACTCTCCTGGAAAAATGAAATAAATGAACGCCAAAATACATGGTGGAAGTCGAGTTGATAGCGAGATGCTTGCTAGCAAGTGAGCAAGTGTTCAAAATCACGCGAAACGGCTTTGAACATTCACGCAATTAGTAAGACAACTATCATCATACTTTCTTAAAAAGAGCAACCTTTATATGTGGGCGTGAGCCAAAGCCTTCGGGCCTGTATGTACATTTTTCACGAGTTTCTATGCATGGTGTATAATGTCATTGTAATTTTAGTAAGAATTAAGTATCTATCTATCTGTGTTCTAATATGCAATGAACAATGCATTATTATCACCAATAGTAGATACACATGTTCTCATCGGGTAAGAAATTGGAATAAAATATTCTTTTACAAATAGAGTGATTGACTGTAACTTCATGGCGAAAAATTCTATGGGAGTTGAAAGTGTTAATGGAAAATGAGATAATATCGGCCTTTGTTCATCTATCAATTTCAGGATTTTAACAGCTTAGACCCGCCGAAGCTAAATCATGTTCAAAAGGAATGACTTATGTACAGTGACTGATCGATTCATTGAAAAATCACATCATAAATAGCAAGACACTTCCGTAATTCAGATATTAATTTAAGCGAAATTCTTTCAATGAAACAGAACAATATAGTAGGTTCATTTAAAAACGCTTCTGTTGATCATGGGATTGAATACTAATGCCTAGGTCCTGAAAAATCGTAAATTTTCAAAACAAACTTACATATTGGCCCTATTTCAGAGAGACAGTCGAAGGCACAGCATGATGTTGTCCCCAAATTGGCCACGCACTGAACATAAAGTATCAGAAATAACCAGTCAATAAATTCAAACGCAACCAGTAAACAACTTCAAGAAAAACCATTGAATAATTTCAAGATATTCAGTAAACAAATAAACTCATACCTTTTAGTAGTAGGATAATTAATTGTCTGGCTAGTTTTTGTTTGAAGCATAGCACAGCCTATTAATAATATAACACACAAGCGTAAAATCAATCACGCCCACGCACACAGTCGCGCGAGCACGCGACCTTGAAAACTTTCCATGACTCATAATCATTTGACCGAGAATAGAAACTCTAGGAAAGACCCAGTTTCGATTCGCTTTTAAATAGCTTGAGGCGTAATTATCATACGACTATGAGTCATGCGCTGTGGTGAAAAACTGACAGTTTCGATTCGTCAGCACAATTACGAGCGCCGACTGTTAGTATAAAAGCCGAGTTGAGTTCCGAAACAGTTGATTTCTATTTAAATAAATTTCTTGCGCATATAAAATGGAAACTCAAACGTTGAAAAAATTGCGACAAGTAACAAACAAACGAGGTATTAAAAAATTCTGTTCTCTTAGAAAGGCGGAGCTTATTGACGCATTGGCCGGGACATCACAAAAACCGGGGGGTGTTGTTGATTTGATTAATTCTCCTGTACCAGATATTCGAGCGCCGGTTTTAGAGCCAACTGAATATAAGACATCATCGAAGATACATTCTGAGAATTAGCTGGAAACACCTGTACCTCATATCTAAACTGAGATTCTTGCACCAATTAAGACTGGAGTAATGCAACTATCAAGTCTTATTGGGATTGGCTGGCAAGCTATCTACCAGCCAAATTAAAAAGCCAGTAAGTAAATCATTTAAAGCGCTAAAGTCTAAAGTTCAGAACATATTCACCCAGACTAAGACAAACAATTATGGCGTCATAGAAACGACATCAGCATTAAAAGGATTCACAAAGCAATATGTCATTGACGGTAGAGATGGGGTTGATGCAGTGTCATTTCTGAGCAGTATTCAACCACAAGTGCTAGATGTATTAAATAACAATCCTCAGACAAAAATAATCTAACACTTACATGTACAATGGAGAAGGTTGATTTAAAGTTTGGGAAAATACTATCTTATGACGCTCCTTTTCTCTCTAAAAATGAAATAATTCTACCTTCCACAGATACAGCAGAGGTATTTGGAAAGGCTAAAGGCAAAATGCTAGAGTCAATGGCAAAATTTCAGATGCGGGGTAGTAATTGGAGATTTCGTAGGGTGATGAAATTAGAAATAAATACCGTAGCATACAAGCCACTCCGAGGTAGCTCGTACATTCCTCTTCCTAAAAATTAGCTGCTAAAAAGGCAATTGTAAATATGACGAATAAAGGCGATCAATGTTTCAAATAGTGCATTACAAGAGCCTTCAATCACGTGGAAAAAGATTCTGAGCTCATTGATAAACAATTAAAGAAACAGGCTGAAGAATTTAACTGGAATGGTATTGAGTTTCCGGTTAACTTGAAAAATATTGAAAAATTTGAAAAGAATAACAATGTATCTATTCATGTGTTTGGATATGAAAAGCTGGAGGCGTGGGCCAAAGAAGAAGAAATAATACCATTAAGGATTTCAATATTTAATAGTCAAAACGCAGTAGATTTGTTACTAATATCAAAAGATGCTAATAAACATTACTGCTGGATTAAAAACTTTAATAGGTTAATGGCTAAGGGGGATTTCAATGCAATGCAGTACTGTAGGAGATGCTTAAACGGTCTCTCAAGTGAAAATGCCCTGAATAATCACAACGAATACTGTTCAGATCACGACGCTCAAAAGATCCTGTTACTGGACCCTGGAACGTTTATGAAATTCAATCACTACAAAAAAATCGATGAGAGTACATTCATAGTTTACGCAGATTTCGAGTCATTTATTAAACCGATTGATCGGATTGATGCATGTCAGCCGGATCCAAGCATGTCATACACTAATCGATACTAGAAACATACACCTAGCTCATTCTGTTATTACATCAAGTGTTTTGATGATACTCTATACTCACAAGCTCCAGTCACGTATACAGCAAAAAATGATGATGACGATGTTGGTTAAATATTCTTTGACACTTTAGAGCAAAATATAAAACAAATATACAATCAGTTCAAGTTTGCTATATCAATGATATTCACGGAAGCGGGCGAGAAGAAATTCAAGGCAGCAAATTATGTCATATATGTGAAAATGAGTTGGGTAACGATCGTGTTAGAGATCATTGTCATCTATCTGGAGAATTTCGGAGAGCAGCACACGATAATTGTAATTTACAATACAAGATTCCAAAATTCTTTCCAGTAGTTTGTCACAATTTATCTGGATACGACAGTCACTTGTTTATAAAGAAGTTGGCAGGTGGAAACATTAATTGTATTCCGTGCAACGAAGAAAAGTACATAAGTTTTTCTAGGGAAGTGCTGGTTGACAAGTTCATAACTAAAACAGGTAAAGAAGTTCCAGTGAAACGAGAATTACGGCTTATCGATAGCTTTAGATTTATGGCTTCGAGTCTTGACACACTTTCAAAGAACCTAAGATCAGTGCAAGAATATTACAAGTAAGTATTCTGGAAAGCAATTGGATTTGCTTTTGAGAAAAGGAGTTTACACGTACGATTATGTAAGTTCGTTAGAAAGACTTTATGAAACTAAACTACCGCCAAAGGAAGCTTTCTACTCGAAACTTAACGATACCAGTATCAGTGATGAAGACTATAAGCACGCACAGACTGTTTGGAAAGAGTTTGGTTGTACAACATTTCGAGACTATCACGACTTGTACAATATACCTGAAGTTCTTTTACTAGCAGAAGTATCTGAGAATTTTAGAGATGTACGTATGACCCACTATAAATTAGATCTTGCGTGGTACTACAAATCACCAGGACTACCTTGGGATGCTGCTTTAATATTAACTAAAGTTGAACTCGAATTGTTAAGTGACTACGACATGCTATTGATGACTAAGCACGGTATCAGAGGTGGCGTAAGCACAATATCAAACAGATATGCAAAAGCTAATAATAAATACATGAATGATAAGTTTAACGTTAAGGAACCTTCTAAATTTATCAAATACCTTGACAGTAACAATCTTTATGGGTACTCGATGAGTAAGCCCCTACCCACACACGGGTTCGAATGGACGACAGAAAAAGAACTGGACAACTGGAAAGAAAGGAAGTGCATCCTCGAAGTTGATTTGGAATATCCTGCAGCGCTGCACGATCTCCATAACGACTACCCTTTAGCCCCCCAAAATTGTACCAGTGAATAAAGTGAAAAAACTGATACCGAATTTGAATAATAAAGCAAAGTATATATTACATGGAGAAAATTTAAAATTGTATGAAAGCGTTGCACTTAAAATTACTAGAATACACAGAGGCATAAAATTTGAAGAAAGTCCATGGCTTAAAACTTATATTGATTTAAATACTCAGCTACGGACTAAGGCCGCCAACGATTTTGAAAAAGACTTTTTCAAACTAATGAATAACAGTGTTTTTGGTATGACAATGGAGAATATTGAAAACAGGATAGATTTCAAATTGGTCTGTGATAGAAAGCTGGCTGTTAAACTAGCTGCAAAACCATACTATCGTCGAAGGATTACATTTGACGAAAATCTCATCGGTGTTCATATGAGAAAAACTAAATTGCTGTATAATAAGCCAATCTATCTAGGTATGACAGTATTAGATTTAAGTGAAACTTTGATGTACGACTTTAACTATAATTACATAAAGCAGATGTACGATGAGAATGCCAAGCTGTTGTTTACAGGCACAAATTCGTTGATGTACGAAATACAGACGGAAGACTTTTACGCAGATATATCTAATGACGTTGAACTAAGATTTGACACTAGCGATTAACCGAGAGTTCATCCATCAGGTATTAAGACTGGAGTTAACAAGAAAGTCATTGGAATGTTTAAAGATGAAGCTTGTGGAAAGGAAATTGAAGAATTTCTTGGATTAAGAGCAAAGCTGTACTCGTATAAATTGGCAGATGAGGAACACAAGAAATGTAAAGGAGTTAAAAAATGTTGTTGAAAGAATAATAATGCATGATGATTATAGAAATTGTCTGTTTGAGAAAAGAGATTATATTAGAAGCATGAATGTCATCAGATCTCACTTGCATAACCTTTACAGTGAACAAGTAAATAA
Source organism: Enchytraeus crypticus (assembly GCA_905160935.1). Classification (NCBI taxonomy): domain Eukaryota; kingdom Metazoa; phylum Annelida; class Clitellata; order Enchytraeida; family Enchytraeidae; genus Enchytraeus; species Enchytraeus crypticus. The sequence goes on along the minus strand of CAJHZI010000547.1, from coordinate 1,363,629 downwards.
AGTTGCTCTTAGCGCTGATGATGACAAGCGAGTAATTTCAGATGATGGGATACATACTTTTGCCTATGGTCATTGTAGATTAGGTGAATAAATATAAAACGTATATACAACTAATTTTGTCAAAGATAATTTTCATTGCACACATGCATTAATATTTTCAAACCACATTTGGTTTGGAAATAATTCCTTTACAACCGGATAACTCCAGCATCATCGCTATCTGTATTGCAACCATCAATCTCTGCATACAACATTCCTTTATGTTTTCCATAATTGATTTCTCTTACTGTAAACTCAAATCTTTCAGGGTTCTTTTCCAACTCTTTCTCTCTAATATATTCATTAATCTTTTTAGTAGACCGTATTAGTAGAGGGGTATCGTCCTCATTTAGTACAGCGTATAGTATATATGATTTGCCAAATTTTGTCTTTATGAGTTTCAATCCCTTTACAATATATTTATCTCCAATTTTGAGATTTTGAAATTTGAATATTTGCGAGTTTGAGTTTATAGCTGTCATTTTATATATGTAAGAAAATTTATTTAAATCAAAATTAATATTTATAGAGATTTCGAAATTTTTACAAACTCCTTCCTTAAACACTTTCCAAATGTTCTACGGGAATCCATTCATTAAATTTCTTACTGTAACCCACCCATTTAACCTAGGCGTGTTCCACACCTTTAATTTTTTCCTTTGTAAAATCTTTTCAATTCTATATAATTCTTGATTAGTTTTCTGAAATTCCTCTCTGTAGAAACCTCCCTGTAATACCTCACCAGATTGATTCTTCAATATATACGTAACAGGCGATGTATAGTTTACTTTGTCTACAGCGTACACCTCCTCGGACCAATTTGGTAGGAAACCCTTTTCATACGCGGCTTTAATCCGGCTAATTCGAACTCTGTCAACCACCTCAAATTTGTTCATGTTACTTTCTATATTTCTATATTTCCTACTATTAATTATAAATGCTTCGTTTTCCTTTTACTCGCCTCAATGGGAGTCATTTTTATGATCGAATGTTTCGTGTTGCTATACTCTGTAATTAAGTCATCAATCATATCAATCCAGTTTCTCGTATTTTCCGCAGTAAATCTTTTCCACATCTTTTCCATGGTACTTCTACTGAATCGTTCAACGACTGCTGATTTATGTTCACCAAATGTAGAGTATCTATTGATATCAAGTTTCTTAACCAATCATCCATGTTTTTGTTGTAAAATTCCTTACCCTGATCAACCCATAAATGTCTAGGCTGTCTTCCGGATGATGATAATATTAGTTTAAATGCATCTGTAATTGTTTCACCTCTCTTGTCTTTCAACGGAACGCTCTATGCATACTTGGAAAATACATCAATGACGTTAAGCATGTATCTGTAGCCCTTATTAACTCTACTCCATTCCTGCATTTCGATTAAATCTTCTCCCCATATCTCATCAACTTCAAACACATAACTTGGCGTCTTGTAAATTTTCTACGAATCGGTTTGTGTAATTCTCTAGCTAAATCTTCAAAGGGTCCAACGTTTCGCTTCAAGCCTTTTTTCTCTGGACCCCTCTATACGTTTTTTGACTGGCCAAGACCAAACTTTGCTCACTATTTAAGCTTGAATCATTAAAAATTTCGTATGCTCGATGGGCCAAAGCTTCGTCGCTTATATTTCTGCTGGCAGTATCGGTGTTTGCGGTATAAAACTGATCGTGCAATTTACACATTCCGTCCAACTCATTTTACCCTGATAGCCTACGTGACTTCTCTGTTCGTACTTTGTGCCTGGTCCGCAATATGAGTACTTATTTAGAGCATTAAATGATCCGTTGGGTACATACTCTCCACGTCTGGCAGGTAAATGTATTTCTCCAACTGTGTTTCCAACGTCGGATTGCACATTATTAAATGCACCCTGACCTCAGATGAATCTCGACTTTTTACTTCCACACACTACACAAAAAGAAATTTGCAATTTTCTATTATTAGCAGTTAACCTCACTTGCGTCTGTATGGAAAAAGTTTTCCTTTGACATTTCAAACAGTACATTTTAAATTACATTATTAAATTTTTTAATGTAATTTCATTTTAGAAAACTTATTAATCTATAATATTTGGAGTCTGACCATCGGATGTTAGGTACATCACTCTATCGGAAAGTATCGTACCATACATATGAGAATGTTCAGGAACTTTTTGACTAAATTTACCATTAAGTTTCATATTCAAAACATCAGATTGGACTTTTTCACTCTGATGTCGTACATCAAAGACTACAAGTGGAAATAGCTTTTTGTAATTCATCATATCGATCTGTGTACCTTTAATTAAATGATTAAAACCGAAGTGTTCTTTCTTAAGTTCATCTGCCATGGCGCAGAAATCTACATAGTCATTTGTAGCTAAGTTTATTCTCGGTTCATCTGCAGGATATCTCTGATCATTCAATTCAACAAAAGTACTCGTCAAGTTAAGGTGATCAAACACAGCTGGATTTTGTTTCTGTGTTCTAGATTTGTCAGTTTGAAATGCAATAATTATCCATCTAAGCTTTTTCATTCCAGCGTCTCTATTGATCATCCATTCAAATTCCTGTACATCTGGTGTAACTGTAGTAAGTTGGTCAGTTCTTCTCCTAAAACTTATTGGAATTTTCCTTTTACTTACAACAGACTCTCGCAGTGAAGTTTTCATTTCAACTGATGGTTTTATTCTTGGTACCATCCACCTAATATCCGTTAGTGAAAGTTTACCTTAAAAAACGTTATTCGCTTTATGAATTGCTGATGTGTCAGGCGTTCTAGTGAACCTCAACGTATGCCGTAAATTGTAAAGTACTTTGTTATAATCGGAAAATCCAAATAGATGTGAAAATGGAATGTTGAATGAAAATTTGGCTGGTGCATGGTTGTTCATTAGAAGTTGTCGACGAATCGCAAATCCTTCATTGTAATCTGGATTTTCTTGCGTTGTAAAATGATTGGCAAGAATGGCTGCGCCAGCAGCCAGCTGGAGATTGTCTATATTTGGATGATACTGCGCCGACATTTGTGTCTTTTCTCCAACATTGATTCCTTCCCGCACTACTATCGAAATCGTCAGGATAAGACAAATAACCCAACATTGACGTAGTCTGTCCTGGAAAGTGTAATGATTCAATTGATGTAGACCCTAGATCGTACTCAATAATAGAAAAGAGGTATGGAATAGCATTATTAATGAAAGCCATTTGAGCTGTTGCATCATAGGCGGCATTGTTATTATCATTTCTCAGTATTCTTCCCTTAATTTTAAGAAAGCTCTTAGATATGTTGTAATACGAATCACTTGCAGGTATAGCAATTTCAATGACATTAGAGTTTCATTAAAACCAGCTTTAGTCTGTGGAATAAAAGAGGAGTATTGAAAACTATCTACACTATCGTCAACAATTATTGACGATGTTTGTGTGAAAATTTCGTTTCGCACTACAGTTTCCATTTGATATATATCTAATAATAATTTTAAACTAAAATCGTTTTAATCCGCTGCCCTTTTTTAGTTGTTCTAATATCTGTTCCGATTCTTGAGTTAGACGACTATTTTTGCTTTTTTCGTATACTCTCTTTCTAATGAGTGCTTTACCACCCTCTGTCATTCCGAATGCCATAATAATACCTACTGCTGCTAGCATTGGCTTTGCAATTAAATCTTTAATTCTGATAGACGTATGAACCAAACCTTTCAGTGAATCGACAAATCCCCGTCCATATACCAGAGTTTGTTTTGAACTGTATGCTTTGCATTTCTCTTTGACAATCATTTTTACAAAGAACAATATAATTTTTCATTAGATTTTTCTCTAATTAGTAATGCAATAGTAAGTCTTTCACCCATCAGATCGATAAGTTTATTGTCTTGATCGGTCAGCCGCAGTTTTATGCTATCAATTTCTTGTTTTTTAACTATTGGTAAAAATATCAATTCAGGAGTAGGGTTCTCTATTAGCATATAGCCTGGATTTACTCTTTGGGAGAACGTATGAATCACATTAGATTTCTTTTCATTAAGATAGCTACCAGTAGCAATATCGCAATCGACTTGTATCGAATTGACTTTTTATATATCTATTATAGTTGGAGATTGATGAATTCCTTGTGTCAGTTTTTCATTGGTGAAGCCGAGAGTAGGCCCTATTGAATTTTCCAATCCGAAATCCATCACGTACTTTTCGTGTGATATAGTCAAAATTACCCTGAAAATTAAATGACTTATGTTTATATAATATTTCTCATTAATTGAATCGTAGTCGCCGTTTGCCTGCATTACCCTTTGAAAGGCTGTGTTAATATCTCTTAATTCGTAAGCTCCCTTTGAAAGCGTGATGATTTTCCAAGTATTTCCATCATCGGTGGAATATCTAAATTTATTGTTGGCCTCCGTGATGTTTGGTATTGAATTGTACGTCTGCAGAGATATAAATACTACTTCGTACTTTCTGTCTGGATCCAATCTTATTGGAGGATATAGATATGTAGTGAAATCTGTTGATGTGCTCGGCAGAGTTAATTTCGCCATTTTTATATAACTTTAAAATTGTTTATATATATATATATATATCATCATATTCCCCCTTGGTGATTGCTCTAATGTTTAATAGCTTATCTAAAATACGAACTGCGGTATTAGACACTCCAGTGTTTCCAGCTTGTAGTGCTTCAATAGTTTCATCCAGTAGACGAACCAATGGCTGTGGTCTTTCATAAATTATAACCTGGTGTGTTTTAGGCCTACCTCTACCACGCTTTTGCTTACCGATAGGCATTACAAGCTTTCTCTTCTTTTTCTTCTTTAATCCTTCGCCGACGAGCTCGCTCCCTGCTTTTACCTTTGTCAATATGCTCTTGTACTTTTCCAGTGTCTTCTGTTGAGACTCGCATATCATTTTCTCAGCTGCACTCATTTTACTGCTATTTCCCAAGAACTGCCCTATTCGTCTATTATGTGTTTGAATCTCCTTCAATGTTGCTTCTATTTCGTTGTTTTCATATACTTCGCTTGGAAGCTTCAGGTAGAGTAGATCTAGATCCTCTCGATCACTTTCATTGAGGTTCTTGTCTAAATTTATAATTAAAGGATCTTTCTTTGGTGTGGATTCTCGTTCAAGAATTGGCGAATCATAAAATGGCATTGCCTGTATAGCCTCTCTCTGGTTATTTCCACGCATCAATTCATTAGTAAAGGAAACTAAAACGTTGTTCAGAATTTGTCTATCGTCGACAATCTGTTGTTCTAGAGTTTTAGCTATTTCTCTTGTAGTATCAGTTAAGGGTTTGAATAATTTTGTTTGGCTCTCATATATCTGTTGATTGTCAAGTGTGTCATTCCGAAACATTTGTTTGGCGTCGTTCTTGGCTATTATAAACCGGCTAATATCAAACTCCTTCATCATTTTATTAGACACATAAAAATTGTTTATTATATATTGTTAGGTATTATTATGTATTATTATGTATTTTTATGTATCTTATGTATGATTATGTATCTTTAGGTATTTTTAGGTACTGTTCAGGTAAGTAAATTACATTATAATTTAAAATACAGCGACCGCATTCAGGATCTTCTCACAGATATATTACAATATATCCATGCTTTCTTGTCCACGCTTCCTTACATATTTTTTAAAACTCTTGAAACGCCATATCACCGCTTACGTGTGTATCATAGAAATATTTCAGCGTCTTTTCATCTTGATAAAACAATATAAAAATATTTGCATTTTGACGTATGCCATGCTTCTTCAGTTGATGTACGCTCTGACATAGTTAGAATACATTTACAGTATTGTGTCGCCCTTGACAAAAATAATCAGTCATGACTTTCTGATCTTCATTCATAACGTCATCAAAAATTACAACCTGAGTCTTATTTCTATCGAGTTGAGATGGGTGAACAATTTCCTCGTCAGGATTGTCAAACGTAACAATATCATTCTTTGTTTCAAATTTCTCTTTTGATTCATCATTACAAAGTCTAAGATATTCGTATGCGTCTTGATATGGCGTCGTTGTGTATACCATTATATATTGTTGTAATACACGAATTTGCCTATTATAAAATCCATCATTAACTTAGTTTTACCACATCCACCATGCCTGCTATTATCATTCTTATATGTGTAGAAAATATGTCGTGATGTTTCTTGTCGTTGCTTGTGCCAATAATTTCCTGATACTTTTTTGAATAATCAATACCCGAGTCTACCATATATATGTATTAGTTATTATTTTATATATGTCTTAGTTATTATTTGAAATTGTTTCTCTCGTATAATTCATTTAATATATCGGTACATTTAGATCCACTATAAGGTTCATAAAGCACGTAAATGCAGTAATGACCGCAAATGACTTCGTTCGGTGCATGAATTTTGAATGTGTTGTAATAATTTTCTTTTCCTATACAGTAACGGTGAACTTCTAAAGGAGGCACGAAACCGTAGCTGTCAAAATATAAACATTTACCGTCTTTGCTGTAGACGAATGTTCAATGTGTTCTGTCTCCAGAACTAACGTCAAAATTAAGAATTAGACATTCGTTATTATTAATTGATCCTTTCAATTCATCACGAATGCAATCAACTTTGAAATTTCTTATTTTCAACTCTTTGCATTTTTCTATTATATCAAAGTTACTTAGCGATTTAATAGTTTTGTACGATTTTAGAAATTGGGGAAGCATGACTCTATGCCTCCCCCTGTCTTTCTAAAAAGAACTCCTGATCCTGTTCTCTGTAGATATAATCCATTACCCCACTGAGCTCCTTTCAAATTTTTGACTCACTCACCGAGTCCAAATTTCTTTAACGCATTTGATAGCGTTTTACCAACAACGGGGATTGGAGCTATTGCGTCACTGATTAAGCCTGTGCCGAGTTGTTGTTTAATTATGTTTTCCAATTCTTGATTATGTCTCTTCAATTCATTAGTCTGTCTAGTCGAGTTCACTGCAGAGCTAATTCCACCATCCAAACCACCTATTGCTCCCACGATGGCGGAAATGGCTGCTGCCAACAGCGGCAGGAATCCTCCATTCTTTTTCATGTACTTTAATTGTGCTCTACTCAGTCACAATTCTATTCCAGGCGTAGCCTTTTCTATTTTATTAATTTGAGTTTGGGTTAGAGGAAGATTCGTATTACCCCCATAAATTCTTTTTTGATATTCGTATTTTAACCCCTCTATCATGATCGCATGCGCTCTCTAGTTTTCGGAGTTGACCTTTAGTCAACGTTATGGCTTGTATACTGTGACATTTTTTTTATATAAATTTTAAATTTTTATTATATAAAATGAGTACTATATCGAAAACCGGTGGAAAATCACACTCAATAACTGACGATTTGATGGAGCATGTAGACAAGGTTTTGAGGCCTATTTTCAAGCTTGTTGATAAGCTCCACAGTATAAAAGTTGATAGAACTGGAGTAGAAATAACTGAAGACATTAATATGAGCAACAATAAAATTTTAAATGATAAACATCCTCCAGAAACCGATGCGGATGTCATCACAAAGGGGTACTGCGATCATTATATTAACAAATTTTGCGAAAGTTTGAGAGTAGACTTCTTAAAAGAAGTAGAACAAAACGTAGTTGCTAATGACATAGCTCTACAAAACAATATTGATACGAAACTTAGTGTGAATGGCGGTTCAAGGAACGGAAATTTAGATATGAAACATAATTTAATTTTTAATGTCGGTTTCCCAAGTGAAAAATTTGATGCGCTAAACAAAAAGTATCTACAGATTGCTAGCATGAAAGGTAATGTTGATTTGAAGAAATTAATGGCAATTTGTTTTCTTGTATTATCCACTATGACAAAATATTCTGAAGAGCAATGCCTACAAAATAAATGCAACGAAATATTTCTTAGGAAATATAATCATTTGCAAAATATTACCTTAGAATATCTTAAATTATTTAATGATGAAGAAATTAATGCTGACGTGGAAGGAATACTCTCAGTTTTCACGACTGATTTGAAATGTTTACTTTTAACAATAATTGAAGAATTACCAAGAAATATATTTATGGATTTGGAATTAAATCTAGTTCGTGCTAAACTAATAGCAACACCTGAAGAGGGTACACCTTTATTGAAAATTAGACGAATTATTTCAAAACTTGTAAGAGATCTAGACTCAGATAAAAAGAATATAGACTTGAAATTAATATTACAAACAAATTTAACGTTTGTTGATTTAGGATTTCATTACGTTTCAGATTCACTGCTAGAGAAGTTTGTGATGTAAGCGTAGTCGTAAATTGCGATATTTAAATTTATTAATAAATGTATTAACAAATTTTTATGCGAATTCAGAAATAATCTGATTATAGGCTGCCTCGGTAAGATTTCCGTTGCAACTGACTACAAAATCAAATCTTTCGTTAAGTTTATTTAGTTTTTCAATTTCTGCATTTAATTTATTACTTTTATCCTGCAAATTGAACTTGAGACTGATTGATGTCAGTAATGCACTCGTAATTGAAAGTGTGGTAATAACCATACCGGGAAAACCTACAATTGTTGACAAACCTGCTAGCACAGTTGAAACTGTAACAGAAGACAAAGTTCACACGTAGTACAAAATTTTGGTAATTTTTCGCTTTCGTTTCAGCTTCTAAACAATGCTTCGCCTCTCTTCAATTTTTCCAGTTAAAAACGCTTTCACTTTACTCGAAAGCGATGTATCATATACCGTATCTGTCATTTTTATTATGTTTAACAATTTTTTTAATTAAACGTTTTTCGAGGGCTGCTGCACTTTCAATATTTACTAGCATGAAAATTTATTTTGGTTTAAATTTATTTTCTTGTATATATAAAATGAAATACTCAGACACCGAATTGATACAAATCTTGAACAATGCCGGAGTCAAGCCAGCTGCCAAAGCTGCTAAAGATATAGAGAGTTGCTATTTACTACGCTTGAAAATGGACTAGTGAATGTGGATCCAGCAATGGAAGAATAAGAGACTAAAAGAAAAAGAGGAAGATCTAGAAAATATCCACCACAATAAGTTGATCCAAAGAAAGTGATGGCCCCAATGCATGAATACTTGAGAACTATAAGAAAGAAACCTAGACCTGTAAGATTGGAGAATACCATTACTGGTGAATTTATCGACTTCAAGTCGATGTATAAAGCCGCTAAAGAAACTACACATGATGTAAATTTCTTTAAAAGAAACGAAGGAAAGATTGTTGATGGATGTTATAATGGTTTGAATTGTTGATTGAAAGTTTTAATAGTATATTTACTATTGAAACATTCGGCGCTCGTAATTGTGCTGGCGAATCGAAACTGTCGGTTTTTCACCGCAGCACAAGACTCATAGTCGTATGATAATTACGCCTAAATCTATTTATCAGCGAATCGAAACTGGGTTTTTCCTAGAGTTTCTATTCTCAGTCAAATGATTATGAGTCATGGAAAGTTTTCAAGGTCGCGAGCTCGCGCGACTGTGTGCGTGGGCGTGCTTGATTTTACGCTTGCGTGTTATATTATTAATAGGCTGTGCTATGCTTCAAACAGAAACTAGCCAGACAAGTAATTATCCTAATACTCTTTGTAACTTTGCATTAGAAAAATGTTTTCGGCTGTACTAGTCGTTTACATCGTTTGTCGCTGGATTTAAGCATATCAGGATTTAAGGAAGAAAATGAAAGCCATTTGAAAATGATGGAAGAAAATGGTAGCCAGAAGCAATAATTGCGAAAATAAAAAATTCAATAAAATTTGGTGAAGGTATGGCATTAACGATTCAATCAACTTAGTGATCTATGGATTACTCACTATTAATAGTCAAAACAAAAAACATTGAGGAATATTTACATTTAAGCTGCTAGTGACGGAACTATTAAGAAAGACATATTATAGGACTAGACGAATAGACAAATTTGCACAATTTGAATGTCACTTCAAAGCTTTTTCAGTTAGTGCCATTATGCATGCAGACGATACCGGCTAATATTGTTAGGTATTGCCTATCTATTTGTAAATTGTAAAATATGTTAAATAATTAATTGAAGATATTGAGATGTCGATGCTAGTATTCAAAATGAATGCTCAAAATGCTCTGGGCTAAGGATTTGCAATGGATACAATAATAGTAATAAAAGCACATTTTGTGACTGAAGGAGATTGTGATTTCTAGACTATTGAGGTTAAATACTTAAGTCGTTTACATTATAATAGTTCGTAGATTATTTGCATCTTTAATGCCGTCAAAATAAAATATTGATTCGCAAATGCCATTTTGGTCACTTAGTAAATTAGGATAATGAACATCAAATATTTAAATTAGTATCAACTACAATTTTACTATGCAAAACCGAGGCTTGATGAGTATTGTATGTTGAAGAGTATTTAAATAAAACTGAGATATTATCACTGCACAGAGCATGATCAAAATCATATGAGATAATATTTAAAACTATTGACAAAAACTTGTTAAACCAATGCCTGCTGTGTATGGGGTACAAATTAATACTGTATTGCATGCTTTAAAGTAATATCATACCTGGAGTCTGCATCTGTAGCAGAAAAGCTAAGGGCACTAAGGCACTTGCACTGCAAGCAATGAAAGATACAAGCAGACTAGCTAGTATGTTTAACACTGATATGCTTGTGTTCAAAAGTAACTACAGAGATGTAGAAACGTTAAAATATTTGTGTGGGGGAATGTACTTACGTAGTAACTGATAAGAATTTTAGTTCGCGCAATAGATATATGTAAGTAATGTGTGTGGTTGGTTTTCTTGTGCAGAGACGATTTGTCTTTTTATTTTTATGTTTTAGTTATGCAGCGCTCCATGAATGAATACTGTTGCGCAGTGACCGTGTGTTTCTTGATCCCAGTGACAAAGTAAAGGTATATAATATTTTAAGCGAAATTCTTTAAATGAAACTAGTCTCTCACTTATCTTAATGTTCTGTCTACTGCCAAGTCCAAGGCATATAAAACCTCCATATTATGTTACTATCTCTGCTGTTAGTTGATTATGAGTTTGAAAGCTAATGACTAGGACGTGAAATCTCGAAAAGCATATAGACCTAAACTTACAAATATACTCTTTATATATAATTTATATAGTCTTGTTTCGCCACTGGTCAGCGAGAAAAGAAATACACGAACATAATTAACATTTTATAGTATTAAATTAGTGTGGGTTTAATTAATTTACTTACGTAGAATGGTATAAGTCCCTGTTTCAGATCCTCGTCAATGGCTTCCTGTAGCTTCTCACCTCTAAGACGAGAATTTTTATCGGTAGCAACTTTGTGTATTCTTGTAGATGTCAAAAGTGCTGCCCTTTCAACTGAAGAATGTGCCTGAAATTTTATTAACTGCAGCTTTATTATTTGAAATTGTATTATTTGCTTTGTGCCTTGATAAAAGAAGTCATGCTTTCTGAAGAGAGAAATCAAGTTTAAAAAAATATATGATTAACCTTTCTGATTCTTTGAAAAAATTAAAAGGACAATTAGAGGAATTAATAATCTAGTCGTCTCAGTACCACTGAAAAATAGACGAACCGTAAACTGCTTTTGTCGTAAGAGGATACATGATACAAGTATTTTCGAGTTTAAACTCAACTTTAACTCTATAATCAGCCTTAATAGTAGTAGTAGTAGTAATAATAATAATAATAATAATAATAATAATAATAATAATAATAATAATAACAATTAGAGTACTACTGTCATCAATGACAACATCGAGCACTATTATGTCCCTCGTATAAATCGTGTTGATTTATGGAGTGCTTACTTGGGAATTATAACATACAATAGGAATTTGCCTTACCTCATCAGTCAGACATAATGGTTACTTCTTAGTATGAAAATAGTCAATTGAATGATTAACAACGGTTTTAAGGTACTAATTATTTTACTAGACTAATGAAATAGCAATTTGCTTAATTCAGACTTGAAATTATAATTTCTAGCTGTTCTTTATAGTATTGCCACTCACAGAGCTCTTTTATGATAGCCACTTTCATACTGTTTGTCATTAATTACTGCTCTAAGAATGCTTCTGGAACCTATATATCTGTGCCGAGATAACCAAATAAAAGGTATACGAATACCAACATCAGTCAAACATACCTCATCAGAGCAATACATGACGAGCCTTGTGTCTACATCATCGTCATCTATTCTGTTTGAGTTGAAATTTGTTAAAGATTTCTTAGCTCTTTTCTTCGCTGCAAGAAGAGCCATCATCGTTGCTTCGCTAGCTGAACCCTAAACGCAACGCAAGCTCTTTGTGTAAGTAATGTATCACCTGGTTGTTTCCAGGAATCTAATAATAGACCAACGAAACACTGCGAGTTTGCGTAATAAAAGACTAACCAAGATGCTAAATAATAAAATGAATAAATGTCGAGAATAATTCACATTAGAATAATTTATTTGGTAAACTAATGGCCCTCAAATGTTTAACTATTATTTGCGATATTTCTGACCATTATGCAAACTTAATAATTGTTACCTCTAAAGATAAAATGCTTGATTATGATGTTCGCCCGTATAGGAGGATTTATAATGCAAATAACATTGAATCCTTTCAGTCCTCTCTATCCAACATCAATTGGTCTTATATATATATGCTACGAATTCCGTGGACGAAAAGGTAGCATTTTTATCTAATACTACAAGCAAATATTTGAACGCTCACCTGCCTCTTACACGCATTTCAAGATCCAAATTTAGAGATAAATGCTGGATCAACAAAGAATTAAAAACGAAAATTAGGATTAAAAATGCCATGTATTTTAAAGCTAAAAGATCAGGCAAAATCAATGACATGCTTAACTACAAATCCTATAGAAAAGATTTGGACAAAATACTCAAAGAAAAACGATCTGAATATTATAAAAATATCCTCAATTCACGTAATAATTCTATAAAAAATATATGGAAAAATCTTAATAATATATGCAGCTTTAAAAAGAAGCAAGGAACTTCCTCAATTGGATATATAACTCATAATAATGTAAAAATTCATGATCAATTTGAAATGGCCAACATTTTTAATGAATATTTTTCAGATATTGGTTTAAAATTATTCTCTAAATTTAATTCCACCCTTTCAAGAGAAAGTAATTTTGAACAATATTTATCATTTTCAAACAAAAAACCCTTTTTCTAAAACCCACCACCCCTAGTGAAGTTTTAAATGCATTAATGGCACTTAAAAAAACGAATTCTACAGGACCAGATGAAATACCAATTCAAATTCTTCAACTTTCTGCTCACTTTATTGCTGACCCTCTATCCTATAAAATTAACAGTAGTTTTAGCTCAGGAGTTTTCCCTTCTAGTTTTAAGACGGCTAAAGTTATCCCAATCTATAAATCAGGCAAGAGCGATGATGTGCAAAATTATAGGCCAATCTCACTTTTAAATAACGTAAGCAAAATATTTGAAAAATTAATGTATAACCGCATTATAGTATTCCTAGATAAATTTAATTTGATTTGTGATAACCAATTTGGATTTAGGAAAGGACATTCAACGATCGACGCTGTATTTAGCAGTCTAAATATGATTCGTTCAAACAAAGGGAAAAGCATGCACTCAATCGGGCTATTCCTTGACCTTAGCAAAGCCTTCGACACGGTGGATCACGGTATTCTATTACATAAACTACAACACTATGGCATAAGAGGTTTATCGCTTCAATGGCTCAAATCTTACTTGTCAAATAGGCTTCAATATACTGAAATAGGACAAACCATTTCAACCATCAAACCAGTTACTGTTGGTGTCCCACAGGGATCTATTTTAGGGCCCTTGCTATTCTTAATATATTTTAATGACATCCAAAATGCTTGTCCTGAAATCTCACTTAAACTTTTTGCTGATGATTCAAATGCTTTTATTAACAGTAGCAACCTGACTGATCTATTCTCACTAGCTAACCACACCAGTTCAAGATTAAATCATTGGTTTCAAATGGATCGCTTAACGACAAACTCTAAAAAATCTGCTTACATTGTTTTCTTCCCTAACAAAGAGGATGAGCAGTATATAAAAGATGGAAAACTTGAGATAATACTTGATAATAATTCAATTTCAAGAGTAAAAAATATCAAATTTCTTGGAATAGAAATTGATGAGCAATTGTCATTTAAAAACCATGTTGATACTGTTGTGAAGAAGATATAATGTGCTAACTGTTTATTATTCAATCGTAGAGACAATATTCTTATGCCCTGCCGTAGGAATTTATATTTTTCAATGATCCACTCTCGCATTAGCTACTGCATGGAAGTGTATGGACACGCCTCCTGGAACATCTTGCAGCCACTTCACATTGTTTGCAATAGAGTACTAAGAACGTTGCAAGAAATGCACCGCTTTAGTAATGTCAAAAATTTATGCACTTTTTTTAATATCCTGCCTATCCATTTATTACATAAATTTTGTTTAGCGAAACTTATTCATAGGTGTCTATACAACAGATCATCCTCATCCACAGTATTGGCAAACATTTTTGATCTCAATCATGCTAACTACCCCACAAGACTATACGGATCTAGCTATCTTTATAAGAAGTCTTCTGCCACTTTTTATAAATCATATGTCAATGATGCCTGCACAAACTGGAACGAAATTCCAACCTCTATCAGAAACTCTCTCTCTACATTCTGTCATAAATACAAACATTACTTACTTAATAACTGGTAATCTTCCATTTCCATCCACACTCTTGAACATTTTATGATGATTTTGATAGCTTAATCTAGATATTTTAAATTTTATTAATCTATAAAAATGGTTATGTATAATTACTTGTAAATGATTTGGGCTCTCTCAGAGTTCTTTGCCGAAAAACTATACTGGAGTGAAAACTGGGTGTTCAACCGGATAGGACGCCTTGCGTCCTCTTTGATGGCCTAGTTTTTTACTTATTTCTTATGCAAATTTTTTTGTTGTTGTTTTATTTTGCACTTACAGGATGTATTGCACCTATGATTAAGGTTCTGATAACGCTTATTTAATTTTTTTGTCATACGTTCATTGATGTGATTACTCTGTGAATTTTGTGAAACTTCGTGTAATAATAAAACATATTTCTCTCTCTTCTCCCTCGTATAAAACATGTTGATTTATGGAGTGCTTACTTGGAAGTAATAACATATTATAGGAATTTGACATTTTTAAAAGCGATCCTGCTATTCAGCGGTACACTCAAGAATGAGAGAGAGAGAGAGAGAGAGAGAGGGAGAGAGAGTAAGAAAGAAAAAATGAAATAAGGAAAGAAATAACATAATAAGTATAGTAACGTAACTTGGCCTTTAGTTAAACTTAACACTTCACTAGGTTAAAGAAACTTAGAGACACGAGCGACATCATTAAATTTTAATTTACCATTACATGTAGACATATATTAATTTATTTCGCTTAAGGAAGAAAACATTACAAGAAAACATGAAATAAATCAAACGAAAGTGAAATATAGTATTTGCAAATAACAACTAAAATGGAGCCTTTTTAAAATAATAAACAGTATAATATTATATGTATACACACACAAGCACACACACGCATATATATATATATATATATATATATATATATATATACATGCATATATACACATGAATATATATATACATGTATATATGCATTTATATAGACATATATATACGCGTATATATATATACATATATATACACTGTGAGTCATAAAAAACATGTGCGCAGTATTTCATCCACAACTTGGACATTTGTGAACCGATTTTGAAAATTGTTTCAGAATTATAAAGTAGAAGAAAAGTATCAATCTTAAATCTAGTTTTTGTGACAATTCGGGTGTAATTTAAACAATAACAGACGATTTTACAAACATAGTCTCTCTTTGTTTAAATTTTAAAATGGTGTTTACTAAAGCAGATTAAGAGTTCACAAAAGCTTGTACCTCTTAAAGGGTTGTGGCTCACATTGATTGACTGCCGAATTTCCAACAAAAACCTCGATTCTGGGAGGGCCAGATTGCTTATTAAAGAAATTACACCAAAAAGAAGAAAATAAATAACGTGGACGAGTTGAAGCAACGCCTGGTGGACGTTTGGCAAGACATGAACCAATCTGTCATTGATAAAGCAATAGATGAGTGGCGCAAGCGTCTCCGAGCTTGTATTCCAGCTAAAGGAGGGCACTTTGAGCATAATTAAGCTTTGACAGTTGATAGTAGCAGTATAATACTGCTTGTTTCGTTTTTTGTTAAGCCACGGATTTGTAAACATTCTCTAGCGATGGATTTACTTAAACTGAATATTTTCAGTCGCGCATATTTTCAAGCACTGCTTCAACGCAAAAATAGCAATTAACAGAGTCACTTAACGTTATTTTATAGCAAATGTGTTCCTGATTATATCTATGCAAAAATTTAAAAAATCGGTTCACTAATACCAAAGTTATGGGCGAAAGACTGCGCACATGTTTTTTTTACTCACAGTGTATATATATATATATATATATATATATATATATATATATATATATATATATATATATATATATATATATATTTCTCAATATGTATTTATATACAAGGTGAGTAAAAAAAAAGATTTACACCTGCAAAAAGTTTGAATATCGCAGGCTATTGCTAATATTTTGCAATAAAACTTTTGCCATTTACTAAAAGACTAATTTCTGATGGGATGGCCAATTGTCATCCAATTTGGTACATAGATTGGCCAATTATGCAAGTTTCAGCAGAGAAACCCCGTAATTATTAAAGGTACTGTAAATATAAATTTTATTTTATTTTATTTTTATTTTGGCCCTGAAAAGGGCCGTTGTAGTGGTTCAGAAAGAACAAGCTGTATCAGCTAGCATTGCTGACTATTCGACATGCTTTCCTCCCGCTGCTACGCAGAACTGCAGTCGCTTTCGGAACGTTTGGACATCCTTGTTGATTCCAGCTTGGGCACTCTCTCAGATTGATTGTAACACTTCCTGCAGTTCTGTCTTGTATTTAGGCTTCTACTGGTGTTTCTGATACAGATGCAGCATGGTTCCCCAGACATTGTAATCCAGAGGATTTAGATCGGGAGAGTTTGGATGCCATTCATTCTTCTTAATGAAATCCGGGTTTCTCTCGCTGATCCATTCCTGTGCATGACGAGATGCATCAGCCGGAGTAACATTCTGCTGAAAGATGAAACCATTTAGTAGAAGAGCATAGCAATCATCAGACAGCTCCGGAAGCAAAATATTGACGTAATACTGAGAGTTGACTTTTACCTTCTCGTCAATGAAGTGCAACCTGCCCTTACCGTTGTAGCAGACGTCATTTTTAGGTAAAAATGGGGGGTTGCTCTGCTGAAACTTGCATATCTGGCCAATCCATGTACCAAAATGAACGAAAAATGGCCACACCATAAGAAATTAGTCCTGCAGTAATGGGCAAAAGTTTTATTGGAAAATATTAGCAATAGGCGGAGAAATTCAAACTTTTACAGGTGCAATCTTTTTTTTTACTCACCCTGTATATTATATATGTACATATAATCTCTCTCGAGTTTTCTACCAATTGGCAGGTCCAAAGTACTTATTCATACTCAGAGTCTACTTTGACACACCACAAACAGCAGTCCATACAACAACAAGTTAATCCTTTTGCAAAGGTTTTGCCTTTTCCATTATGGACCCTCTGTAGCCTATAGCTTGGAAAAATATTGCTTCTGGGGTGGTTTCCAGTTGCATTCTTCATTTCATGCTCAGTCGCCTCTTACTGCGCATGCAGTTAACGGCTCTTCAATTCTTTTGTGTCCTATAACAACGCCGAAATATATATATATATATATATATATATATATATATATATATATAATATCGGGTAAAAATATACATGCAAGCATACTAAGCAGATGCCTCGGTTAAACATCCTAAATTGATTATTAACACTAACCAATAAAATTCCTTTTCCACTTCCTTCGCTATAGTAGTGTTTCGGCAGATTTAGCATCTTGGCTAACCAGTCCATCATCTTCTCTTCCAGGCCAATGTCAGCAGGACTCTGCACCTGGGAATAAAAAGAAAGATTGCTGAACAAGTATGAAAAATAAAATATTTAAAAAAATTAAACGATAAGAATTAAATAAAAAATTTAATAGAATATGAATTTCATCATTACAAAAATTTAAAGATGAAATTCATATTTTAGGTAGGTATTTTGAGTATTGGTAAGAGTGTGCGCATAATAATCGAAGTTAGGCAACGTCGGGCCCGATTAGTACTTGGAGTACATGGATAGATGAAAAGCTTGGAAGACCGAGTGCTAACAGGATTGATTAAAGTTTTCAAGGAGATGGAAGGTTATTCTTAATCCGCAAAGTTCTAAAATGCAATGTACCATTTGTTGGCGAAATTATTAATAATCATATAAAGAAGAAACTAATTTAAATCAACAAAAAGAGCAGTTTAAGGAATGAAACTCTGTAGCATATAAAGCAAGACTGCGACGTACAAGAATTGATTCAATTTTTAAATGCGTTATTGTGAGCCATAAATAATATTAAATATCTAATAGTAGTTTATGAATACATAATGCTTGCTTTTAGTTGTTAGCTGGGTTTAAAATTAAGTCGAATTAATTAACTGAGCTTAGAAGCAAATGAAGTTTGTCTTTAAGCATTGCCGCTGATTAAAAGCTGGTTACCTGAAGTAAATAACTATATCCCCAATCTGATTAAGGCTTACATTGTCATTAGCAAAGTTCCTCGATGTTAAAGCTTAAACAACTTGTAATATATTAAATCTTTATGCAAGAACTTAATATTTTAAATCATTATAATTATACGTAGTTACAAATTTCACTTGTTTATATTGTCACAGTCGTATTAACTTTATGCTAGGGTATAAAGTAGCTCGTTGAGCGAACAGAAATTCCGACCCCAAAGAAACTGAAAATCGCTGTTTGTGACTTTTAGTATTGACACTATTGTATTTATTAAGAGTCCATGTGACTTTTAATTTCTAGTAACACATTAATGAACTCTCCAACCCTGAAATTGTTTTTAGCGCAGTATAAACTAATTGGGTACAGGGTTCAAATCCTGTGATTTTCTTTCTATCTGGCATGCTATCGACTAGGAAACGGAAGTTAAATTTGGCTTTAGATCTTTGTAAGTATAAGAATGGCTTAAAAGTAAGTATATAACATGAACCTGTTGAGTGGATACTCCCATAACGTTAGCTAGAATGTCCGCAATTATCACTGGATAGGAATTTCCCGCCGGAAAGTAGGCGTGAAAGTTTGGACTCTGCCAGTGCATGACCTGCAATATTGTAACTGCTAGCAATTAATTGAATTAATTAGTTAATGATAGTTTTAATTAAATTAATAAGTTAATTTTAAAATAATACTATTGTATAGTGTAGGGTAAGATGAGAGTTTCGGAGAATAGAGAAGATATTGTATAAGTCAGGGCTTTTAAAATATGAAATTATCACTGAAAAGTTTTTTAAGGTGAAATAAAAGTGCATCGAAGTTCGAAAACCCCGAATTTAGTACATAATTTTGACTAGTCGTTGTGCTTTACACGTTCAATATTGGTATTTTGGAGATATCGAACACTAACTCCGCTAGTTCGTTTAGGTTCAGCTCAATATCTCGAAGTATTTATCAGTGTCAGGGAAGATTTAGAACCTAGAGCCTCCATATCTACTGTAGAATGAAAATTAATTAAATAAATCTCTCTTCCTCTAGTAATGCCCATTTTATAGAGTGACATTTAGTGTAGAAGTTTTACATATTGTTGTGAATGTTAATGAATTAATTTTTATTCAAAGCAGCTGAATATAGTAATTAACTAAAATAGAATGAGAATGATTAACTAAATAGATTAATTAATTAATAATAGAATGATTAACTAAGTAGAGTATTTACCCCAGGCATTATAACGCGATCAATATCGTCAAACACGGCCTGCCAAGGTTCTGGATCAACAGGTGCCTCGCTTGGAATCAAGTCCTGCAAGTATCCAGGCCGTACTTGAGAGGACACCATCGATCTGTCTCTCATCGTCTCTAAGTAGTTGGCTACGTAGTCGACCATTTCTCTCCCTCGCTTCCGAAATTCCTCAGCATCCATTTGCAGATAATTTTATAATATGAGTGAATTTATTAAATCTTTGCTGAAAAACACATTAAAGTGCAAATTTTAGTTATTTCAAAGTTAATACTCATAATATTTATTGAAATACTATACACGCTTAATGTTTGTTATCAAAGTTTAGCCAGTTGTCTTTAAACTAAATTTTAAAGAAAACGTTTTGCTGTACAATGTTTGGTTTATTTCTCCATAGAACTTCAATCTCCCACCAAAAGTCCTTTCTTGAATGGTTGTAGCTTAGAATTTTGTTTTCTAATGTCTTACTAATCTTTAATAGAATATAATTTGCTTTATCTGAAATTTTTTATGATAACTATAAAATATGTATAAAACTGCGAAGCTAGTTAATATTTTACTCGGGACTTCGCATAACAATGCATACAAGTAAATGCTGCACACAGAGTAGATGTCTATATATACACGAAGCAGTCCATATACTGCAACAGAGGCCCAATGGGCCATATGACATACACTGCAGATTCGATATTCACTGCGCAAATTCTTAAGAGTATTTAAGAATATTTTTAATTAATCATAACATGTATATACTGTGATTAGGAATAAACTCTCTGGATTAAATTCAAAGAACGGTAGAGATTATGTTAATATGAATTCTGTTGTTGGCAGCAGCGAACATCTTATAATAAATATTAATTTCAGTAGGCAGATAATTTTTTTAAAAAAATGCTGCTATAGTATTGTCGTAAAATGTCAAGATTGTAATAGTTTCGAATATAAATAGTACTACTCTTAATAGCATTCCATTATATTTATTGACATTTCTTCTTCGTTCTGCCTAGTTGACAGACATACAGTGGAACAATGTTGAACTCCTGATTTTTCTGGTACAATTTTAGGATAAGCTGAGTCGTTAGAGTTTTAGAGATAAGTCTATTTTTCTGGTTCTAACAAATTCTTAGAAAATGTCTCGACCATGAATGCCTTGGTGACAGTAGTGACGGAATTAGAAGATGACTCTTTGAGAAGTTTAGGCCCAGTCAACTTTTCTACTTGGCCAGAGGAAAGCGAGGCCGATTGAGATTCTATATTTATCAGCTTACCCATCATAGATTTCAGATCATTAATATGCTGCAATATATCCAAAGGAGCCGAGGCGACTGCAAAATTATCCAATTTTGTATCAAAATTGTCCAGCTTATTAATGACACAACGTAAATCAGATGTGCCTCGAGCCTTGATTAAGGTTGGTTATCCACATTAGCAGATAGAAAGCTAGGCAGCTTATTTAGCAGTAAGTTTTCATCTAAGATAGCGAAGACATTGAATATGTTATTTGGCTCTGTTTTACACGCATACTCACTGTTCTTACGTTTAGCAGGTTTAGGACATTTCTCAAAACCCAAATTGTCTCCAGAATCGACTAGACGCCTTTCGCTACTGCAATATCATCCGCCGAATAAAAGTCTTCAATAATGCTCATTAGCTTTACGCTAGAAAGTTTACCTAATTTGCATTTCAGATTGCATAAAATTTCGCATACAATTACACTACAGTTATCAGATGTGTCGACTTTAATATTGCTACACTCAGCGATGTCCATAATTAACACGTCCGTACAGGCCGACGGTCGGAGAATGAATCATGGAAATAATAATAATAATAATAATAATAATAATAATAATAATAACAATAATAATATCGATATGAAAAGTTATGGCAACGATAACGATACTGATAACAAGAAAATGATAAAGTTAATGAAGCAGAGCGTAATAAAAATACTAACAATAATACTAATGATAATTACAATAATAGTAGTAGTAATAGTAATAATAATAATAATTATTATTATTATTACTATTATTATTATTATTATTATTATACTAATAGCGCCCGGATGGCATGACTTTAGTGCCATGGTGCACCGGTAAATGTGCCGTATGGGACGTCACGGTCATTGACACTATGGCAAATTCCTACCTGAATACGACTTCAGTCACAGCCGGTGGAGCTGCTGTTCATGCCATTAGCAAATTGGAAAAATAACGTGATCTGTCCTTAGGATATAAAGTTGTTCCGGTGGCCATTGAAACCATGGGCCGATGAATCCCGAAGGAGTTGACTTTATTAATGGCATAGGCAGACTTATTGCAGCGCAAACCGGCGATAAGCGAGAGATATCTTTTCTTTGGCAAAGGCTTTCCATGACTTTGTCAATTGACGACCTCGAGTAGCCGGTCGGCGATTCAGCACGTATTGCTTGAATCGTTTTTATCAATCCCCAGGTTCTTTATACCGGGGTAAAAATAATAATAATAATAATAATAATTATAATATTAACAATAATAATAATTAATATACGAGGTTTTCTATGACTTTGCAACAATTTCTTGCAGTCTAATACGCAAATTCTTTTGAGCAGTTAGATGACCTTGAGTAGCCGGGTGGCGATTCAGCGCATAATGCTAGAATCGCATTAATCAAACCCAATCACTTTTATCAAACCCGGCCGGGTTCATTACATCCGGGGTAAAAAGCAAAAAAATAGTAATAATAATAATAATAAATAATAATAGTATTAATAATAATGATCATCATCTTCTCATAAATCCCAGTTTAATTAGGATTGGGATACGAATAGACATTCTCCAATCCTCTCTGTCCTAAACCATAACATCTGTCAAGCCTCTATTTTTCATATCCTTCTTAATTTAATAACTGCATACAACGCCAGTTGTGGTAAGCAAACACGCATTATAGTGAATAATCAACTATATCGATATCTATCACTTTTAAAACCACATGTTTAATCCGTTAGGAAATTTAGACCATTTCCCGTATAACCAGTCCAGTGAATGTCCGAGAGTTTACTCTCAGATCAGCGCGGCCGGGATTCGAACCCACGAGGTTGCAATTCACCTCAGGATTTGTCATTTAAAACTTCACGACGTTACCCCTACGCTATTAAGACATTCTACCTCTCTCTACCTTAACATCCAGTTCTTGCCTCCAAACTCTGTTTACTACTATAAGCCACGTGCTGTTTGTGATTATAACTGAAATTTTTATTCTAATATCAATGCGAATGTAATTTAGGACTTTTTGGACTATTATTATCTAATACATAATAGTATTGTATCGTGTGATTTTTAAATAAAATAAAGCTCTCTTCTTCTTCTACAGCCTCATCTGCCTTTCTCAAAATATGTCCTTACCATCTCATAATAATAATAATAATAGAAATAAATCACAGTAATACTAAAACTACTCTCTCTCTCTCTTAGTGCACTGCTTGCCGGTAGGTCAATGGTATATATCGCCTCCACTCTTCTCTGTCTTTCGCCTTCCTCTTTATTTCCACATTTCCACATATGAATGGGTCTTTAAATCATCTACATTACCTAATTGTCGTTATATACCATTATTTTCTTGGGGAATATGCTTTTTGACGAGGTGGGTCCCCTATGCCTTCCTCAGCTTTGACTGACATTTACAAGGCAGGGTGTCATTCCCTGAGAAAACTGTCCTGTTTACCCGAATACTATAAAAATAACTATAAAAATATAAAAAATAGTAATAATAAACATCATCATCATCACCATCATCATTTGATTGTCGGTGTTTCAGTATTTTATTTCCGGTTGTAATAATGTCTGCTTACATCGTCATCGAATTCGTCGTCTGGCCGAGTAAAGAACAGTAAATCATTTCATACTGTATTTCCATCTCAAATGGGTTTATATTAATTTTTATTTCACAACACTTCATTTAACTAATCGTACACTAACTATAATATCAAGTATATTCAGACTATTAGAGAAATAGATATATAGAGGAACAGAGAGAAAGAACGAGACAGAGAGAGACAAAGAGAGAGAGAGAGAGAGAGAGAGAGAGAGAGAGAGATAGAGGATTATAGTGTTTAGTTGTTATTTGCTTGTGTTACAGCGACGTTTTATACGTCATGCATAAAATAAACAGTTCTACGGAAGTATGTAGCAGATAAGCAAAGTTCAAACAAGTAAACACATATATTCAAATAATGGTGAGTTTAGATCAACTTGACCTGACCTTCAAGTCAAAATCTCTGCTGAAAACTGATAAATATTTTAAAGTAGGCGTTATTAAATGTAATCCTGCACAGAAATAAGTGAACACGAATTTGCGCAAAGAATAACCATGTCGTGAATGACAAATGAGACACTATAATAATGAGACACTATAATGATTACTCTATAATCATTCAATATATTCGTGTTGAAGAATATATAAATATCAACGGTCGACTGCACGTGTCATAAAAGGCGACAAACCACTAATGTCTAAATTAACGTCAGAAAGAGCATTCGGCTGTTGAGCGCCTAGGATATAGAAATTACTACAAAATGTATGTGTCTAAAGATGATGACGACAATGATCATGATGGTGATGATGATGATGATGTTAAGCAAGTTGGAAAATGTACTTTGGAAATAACATTTCATATGTGATATTCAAACCTGTGATGTGTTTTTATGATATGCTTGTGAAATATAATATGAAAGCAAAACTTTCATTCGCAACATCGGAGGTAGGCCTAATACGGGAAAGAGAAAGAGAGAGGGAGAGGGAAACGGCGTGAGAGAGATAATGAGAGTGACCAAGAAAGAGAGACAGAGGGAGAGAGATAGATTGCGAGGAAATATTTATATTGTAAATCAATATGACTGGATAATCCCCTTCAAATAAAGGTTAAAATTCTCTTGCGTAATACTCCTTCCAAAACCAATTTGATATTATATTTTATGAGAGCACTGATAATAAAGATAGTTACATAATCAGTAGTTAATAACGACCGTATAATTAAAACAGTAATCCAATATTGTTTACTATAGCGCATAAATAAGGCATAAACGTGTTTTCTTTTGAATTTAGGCAGATTATTGAGGCCCAAGAACATTACGTTAAAGCTGATATTTAGGATCTACGTGTTGCAGCTTAACAATGGTAATAATAGTAGTAATTAGCACTATTCTTTATTCTCTATTTCCTTTTCATTTGAACCTGCTAAGGCAAACTTAAATCAATATGAATCAATTATCTAAAACTGAATGCTAGATACAAATTTGGTGCAGGCATATCCGTTTCTTTATGATGAGTTAAGTTATCCATCGACGGAGTGCAACTCAGACATACACATGTGTCCCTCTCTCTGAGATTACTACCTATTGGCAGGTCCATGGTATATAATTCCTCTACATATTCTATCCTTTGCTTGTCCTTTTATATCAAAATAAGAATTTGTTATCAAATCATCCTGCATCCCATGTCTCGGTCTTCCTCTATCATTCTTTCTCTTAATTCTTCATTCTACCACTCTTTTATTAAACCAGTACCTCTAAGGAGATTACCAATCCAGTAAATCGTTCTATTTCTTACGACATTTATTAGTTGTCTATTTATGCCAAATAAATTTTCCACTTCTTCGTTTGTAATTTTGTAAGTCCATTTGAGCTTCTTCATAGCCACATTTCAAGTGCTTCCAGTTTCATGATTTCCTCCTTTCTTAACGTCCATGTTTCACAACCGTACTGGAGCGTGATCCACACTAAAGCCTTTACAATATTTATCTTCGTGGCTTTTTTCAAACTTTTTGTTAGTGGTTCTTTCCTCTTACTGAAGGCCTCTTTTACTTGAGCAATTCTACATTGTATTTCGGTTCCATATTTCTATCTTCTAGTACCGTATCTTCAGAATATCTGAAACTCATTCCTTGTTCTAACTTCGTACCAAGTATTGCTATCTTGAATCCTCCTTTTCTAGACATTCTCATCACTTCTGTTTTCGTGATACTAATTTTCATTCCATACTTAATGCAATAATGTCCAGGCTATCTAAATTTTATGAAAACTCACTTCGCAACTAGTAAATCATAGCTTGATAATCGGTAAATCGGAGCTTGATAATCGGCAATTCTTAAATTTTTCATTAGTTTTCTTCCAATTTTAATACAATCCTTTTCATGGTCAACGAAATTATAGTAATATAACATTCGTTTATTTAGGAAGTTTACTAAAAAAGCAGGGTTAATGTGCAAAGATAGTCTAACTGGACATGTGCACCATTTACAAGTATCTTCATGGGATTGTTGAGAAATGCGTAAAATTAGAGAAGGAATTCTCTTGAAAATATGATCTACATGACAAGCAGACCTCAGATACGGAAGATCTGGAACATTACTCTATGGATATCATTTTATGACGCAGTTTGAGTATTGAACTGCAAGCCATATACTTATTATTTGCAAAACATTAAAGCCAATGATTATTATTATTATATTATTCGTGCGTCACTTAACATGACACAATGTCACCTGATGTGCAGTGTACAATCGGACCAGCCTTCAGTCATTTGACCCTAGAACTTACGAGCATATGTCCTTGTTGCTGCCATTGCTTTACAATCTTGTCTTTAAAATCTGCCTTGTTGCTGTACAATCGGACCAGCCTTCAGTCATTTGACCCTAGAACTTGCGAGCATATGTCCTTGTTGCTGCCGATAGCTGAGTTGCTCCATAGCTGCCACAACAAGGATGTTCACTGGATCAGTTTTTTAAGCTTTTCATAAAGGGGGTATCCTCCATTTTTCATCTGCAACTAGTTTAGTTTGTTTCCGTGTTTAACAACACGGACGTAAAACGTGCCAAGTTGAAAAGAGATTTAGGAGGTTTGAGGAATCTCAGTTATAGACGAATTCAGGAGAAATTCAAAGGGTTCGGTATTCGAACCAATTTGTAGTCCATCGAACAGTCGATGAGAGGAGAGTGATCTGTAGAAGATCGAGCAGGGAAGAGAGTTCCATCGAATTATTCCAACCTAGGGATTATACTAGAAGGAATCCTAGTAGGTGAATAGTCGAGAGGAAACTAAAGTAAAGTGTAGGAATTTGATCTAAAGAGCGTAGTAGTAATTAGTGTATCAAAAGTAGCTGTATGTTATGTAAACTACTTACTTTTTGCGAGATATAAAGTGAACTATAATCCGATAGGAAAGCATAATTTTAGTTATATAAAATTCGCTTACACGTGTTGTTTGAAGTCGTTTTAATTTTCGTACTACTGTATATCCGTATATTGTTTTATTTCCTTTCGTATTAAATTAATATTTAATTTAATACAGTCGCTGCAGTTATCTATCACTTAGTAAGATATCTAGATTCAGTCAAATCGAGGACAGGTAAAGTTTCCCAAATAATTGTAAGAGGCATATTATTAGGAATTTAAGCCCTGGAACATTTAATATCAGGTCCTCATTTTACCTCAGATAAAAATTGCAGAATTAGGTTCCTGACATTCGTATTAGCATTTTTCAAGGCAAGATAAAAACCCCATCTCTTTCCGCCATAGGTCAATATTTTGATCCTCCATCTTGCCTGCTATCATGGACTTGCACTGTTTTGAACTCGCGTTACATATCTTGCGGTCTTTCTATACTCAGTCGTGATCGTGTGAAACGTTGTCGTCTGTTGATGCAGAGTCTGGTTGAGACGTCCCTGACATTGCCTTATGACGAAGAACTGGACGTTAAACTTCTATTGATTTATTTAACTGCAAATAGTTTACTTTTAATGTGCATGTGTAAATTACATGTATTCCTCTCGACAGATCATAAAATGAGCTATTTGAAAAACTGCCCGTCTGCTGTGAAGCATAACAGGTGATCCGGTAATACACTGCACTCTACATTCTACATGTAAGTGACGCTCAACGAAATAAGGCCAATTTTCCCAATTCAATTGTGCACTCAGACACACTGGTGAACAATGTACATGTAGCTCTACGCTTATGTACGATACAACTAGGTGGAATCATGGAAAGACTCAGACGCATCGAATACAAGATTGATCTTTATCACTAAGCTCATCTCGTCTAGGACATCTAATATTAGAGAATAACAGCTGTACTGTTACAGCTCGAATTTGATTTTACCTCAATAAGCAATTTAAAGTAGACATTTTCTGGAGATGACAGAAATATTTTACCGTAGTTCATAGTCCTAGTAGTCTTTATCTACTAGGACTATTTACTACCGTAAAATATCACTGTGCTCTCCAGAAAATGTCCATTTTAAAATACTGATTATGTACTATCCAGCTACTAACTCTTACATGTAACGACATATAACATCAAACTACACTATATACATATAGGTATTTTAAGTAGCACATTCTGGTTGAAGGCTTTCTTCTCCCCACAAATCCGCACTTATGGCTTAAACAGTTTCGTTGATCTAAAGAAATGTATAAAGGTGTTGTTTTTTTAGCCTTAAAACGGACTTTGATGCTGCATACAATAATCCTGATAATTTATATGATACTTGCTGACTGACTTTGGAAGAAGTTTCCGTGAAAGTTGGTCTATTTTCTGTGGTCTAATTTTTTGAAGAGGTTTCAGAATTGCGCATGATGGCATTAGTGACTGTAGCAAAGTGGGCAGTATTAGTAGTAGTTGTTGATATTGTTTTCGTTGTGGTTGTTGTTTTTTGGTATTTATTTCTCTAATAAACAAAACAAGTCAAATGAATATCAAGTAATTTATTTCGTATGCAAAATTGTCTTACTACAAGACATTTGTACTTCAATCGTCGTGTGTTTTCAGGCCGCCTTTTATAGCTGCAGAGTAGAAATTATCAGATAATTAATTGCTCAAAATTGAATGACCATTTTCCGACATTGCCTTTTTAGACAGCGTTAGTAATCTATTCTTAAGCTGCTGAAGAATTTTTAACTTGACAATTCATAATTTGATAAACAATTTCTAATATATTGTAGCCGAATATCCTCAACTTATCAGGCTTTCTAAATAATAGTGCATAAATCATACTGTAACTACATGTAGTAGTTAAATTGTATATGAATTTTCAGAGATATTTCATGCAAAAACATTGATCATCGTGATGATTATAATTATCGGACGATTAAAGTGATGATTATCAGTTAATTTACATAAAATAGCGCATTGAACCATGTTAAGAACTTTATTATTTTAAATTTAAGAAAGATATTTGGCCACTAACTCGTTACAGACTGGTACTGATTCGTTTTGGTAGAACTTTTATCTAATAAGCTTGGCTACTAGTTCTGAACCTCTCAAAGGACTGCCTTTGACTGAACAATAATCATAGTGCACCAAACATAAGTTGAACTTACAAGTACATGTAGCTAACTCTTTTATTTCTTTATCGAGCTTAGCTTTCCGATAGAATTAGCAAAGCTAAAACATTTATTAGGCTTCATTACTAAAATAAACAACAACCTGAAATGATGACGGTTCTTTATCTTGGAGTCCAACATTAACATTTCTTTGATTATTTACTAGACAATACTAGTACTTGTGAGTACTTGACAGATATGTTAAGTACTGTTTTTTCTCTACATTGTTTTGCTTGTGAGTACTTATCAGAGGATGTTAGAAAACAGAAAGATTCAGATCTGCATAAATAATTAAATATTAGCAAGTAATATTTATCTTAATTGAAAGTAGTAAATCTAAAAATAAAGTTTAAACTTCTTCACTTAGGTAACAAGTCAATTCACACTTCATATCTTATATGAACGTTACTTAAACCGAACTATATTATTAAACAGTTATTTAGTTAGTAGCATTTTTAGGCTTTACAAATTTATAAATTCTTTGTGACATTTGAAATGATGAAATAAACTAAATTTAAACCTTTAAACAACGACATACCAAAGTCTACTACCCTGGTCATTGAACTATGCATCAAAGTTAGAGTAGAGAGAAATTAATTCATCGAATGCATATAGACTATTCAATTTCATTTTCAAGGTAAATATTTAAGTATGAAATTAGCGCCTTTAACTAAAATACGCTAGCTTGTATAAAGTTTCTTTTGAAATTGCCTTGCTTTCAGTAGATAAAAATTGTTGCTACCTGATCTATTTTACTTTTTGATCACTATTTGTTATATGTTAGCTTTATATTTATTTGTTGCCATGCTGCAAAATGCACTAAAAATAAACTAAATAAACTGAAATAATTATTTAACTTTAAACTATAACTGTGTAATCTAGCGTTTTAATAGCATATTACAACGCATCAGATAAAAAGTTATAAAAGGCTTCTGCTCTGTACTACGGACAGAGTCTTAATGTGTTCAATGTTAGTTTAAAACCATTAGGCCTACTTCTCTTCAAACCACGACACCCTCGTGGTACTGTCACCAAGATACTTCAAAGTTACTATTGTATCAGTTGAATGGTAAAGCTGGTAAAAGCTAACAGTGGCCATACACGATACGATTTATTGTACAATTTATCTGTACAGATAAATTTACAATAACTTGTACAATAAATTTGACCGTGTGTGGGAAAAACTGACGGGAAAACTGACGAGAGAACTGATGACCTTGACTGCCCACACACGATACGATTTATCTGTACAGATAAATCTGTACAGATAAATTGTACAATAAATTATACAATGTAACTGACCGTGTGTGGGCAATATTGTACAATATAACTGACGAGTGTCAGTTTTCATAACTATCGGGAAAAAAATCCAATTTAACTGTTCAGATATCTGAACAGTTAAATCGTATCGTGTGTGGACGATCAACAAATTTACTGTGCAATAAGTTTGTCGACATGCTCCGCCCACATTGACTTCTGGCGCGTTTGCCGGCCTAAACTTATTGATGTAGAGTTGCTTAATTATGATAAAGGTAGGCCTATATAATGCAATGTCATCACTTTACTTTTGACAAGCAGAAGTAATAAAAAAATTAATCATCACAATTAAAGTTCAAAAATTAACTCTTTCATTAAGCTAATTAAAGTTTATAAAAAAAATAATTGTAATAAATGTATACGGCAGTATAAATATCTCAACAAACAATATCAAAATTAAGCGCATTTTATCACATTCATTTATTTTACAGCGCTTTTATATTCTCTCTTTTTAATGAACGATCAATAAACAGGTCCTACATATTAAATAACAGTCTATATATAATTAAGAGTCCTCTCTCTCTCTCAATTTACTTGTCCGTAGAATTATGACGATGTAGATGATGATGTTGATGATTACAATAATTATGATGATAATGATGTATGAAAATGATGCTAATGATGAAGATGATGATGACAATAATTTTGATGATTATGATACATATGTATAATTACTATCAAGATACGATGCTATTAAGTGCTATTCTTAGTTAGGTCTTCTTGATATTATTTAGTTAATAAGACAACGTATGCACTCGCCTTTCGTTTTCGATCCATTTCGAAAACTACTGCTTATAAACAGAAAACCTGTCCAATAATTGATCCGGATATATTTCATGTAGCCTATATAGGCCATATATTATATATGTATAGGCCTATATACAAACACGTGTATATATATACATATATATACGTATATATATGCAGTGTATATATATACTATATATATATATATATATATATATATATATATATATATATACATTGAAATCATTCATATAATTAATAATATTTATATAAAGTTGTATATAAAAATTAATTATTATATATAACGTAAAGGCCTTACATAATAAAAACTGGTAAAAAAGCTAAGTTTAACGTCAGTTTCGAAACTTTTACTCGAAAGCGATGTCCGTGACGGGCGAGCCCAGGATTTGAATCTTGCACCTACTGATCCGCGGTCGAATATATTACCGACATCGCCACTGGCTGCAGCCATAATTCCGACTTCGCCACTAGCTCAGCCAAACTTCAATATATATATATATATATATATATATATATATATATATATATATATATATACATGTATATATATACATGTATATATCTATGTGTGTGTGAGTGTGTGTGTGTGTATGTTATGCACGGCCTATCACTAAAGAACTAATATGATTGACAGCTAATTAGCATAACTGTTCAGATATATGAACAGTTAAATTTGACCGTGTATGGGCGAGCGTCAGTTTTATCGGTAGATAAATGTGACCGTGTGTGGCCAAATTATCTGTTCAGATATCTGTACAGATCTGATAAATGCGACCGTGTGTGGCCAAATTATCTGTACATATTTGGATATATCTGTACAGATTTATCTGAACAGATAAATTTGACCGTGTGTGGGCGATTCAGATTTATTGTACAATTTATCTGTACAGATAAATTGTACAATTAATATACCATAAGCGGGGTTCAAATCCTGGGCTCGCCGAACCCAGGATTTGACCCCCGCACATACTGATCCGCGGTCGAATATCTTACCGACATCGCCACTGGCTCCAGCCATAATGGCGATGGAATTGGCAGCACTCGTATCTTAGAAATAATCTTATAGGTTGTATTTGACAGTCCTCACTCACTCAATTGTACAGTGAATTACAACGACATAGAGAAAACAGAAATGATTAAATTTTGATATTCCTATAACAGCTTTAACCACACAAACAGAACAGCGCATTTCTTTTAGAAATAGTTGAATTAGTCATTGCAAAGGCTAGCCGCCTTGTTATACCGGCAGTAGAACTACATACATTAATGGATCCCATGTAAGCACATAATTTAGTAGATTTTTTTAATTTAGGAAAATAACTGTTACGTTATCGGTTGTGTTTAGTCTAATATCAAATATGCAATACAAGCATAAAACTGCAGATATTTTACAAATTGATATGGGTGACGTCATTAGATAAGTAGATATTAGTAAGTAGTAGTTTTAAGTTTTAAACTTGAAACAATGTAAAGTAGGCCTACAACACATCACGTCTACAGCACTGTCTATTGTATGATATACATAGCTACAAAGAACTGAACAACGATAATTTAAAGACAAGTTAAAACGGTACATACATTGCGCAATTTTTTCATACAAACTCGTGTAGATATTTGAAACCGACTATAAAATGCTGATTAAATTAACAATTCGACGTTAAATTTTTACTTATCTAAAAACAGTGACTATTTCGCATAAAAATAAAAAAAGATTCAGAAATTAAATACGATTAAAACGTCAAATATGATATTTTCTAAAAATGGATGCTAAAATCTTTTAATGGGTAGTAGTGGCTTAAGCGAAATTATATCAGACTATATGATAAATTGATACAACGAGAGTTTAAAGTCACAGCAGTATTGAAATCTTTTAATCTAGTTTTTAAAGTTTAGATAAATTCTGTTCATTCTGAAAATTGAATCATTTGCCTATAAAATCCATAAAACAAAATCACTTAAAAAAGTTAAAAGGTTTGCAAGTTCATGGGTTAATTATAAATACGATTCAAACATAGTACGAAATTGTTTCTCACATATGAAAGATGATAGATACGGGACCATTTTAAAACCAATATGAGACCTTCCTGTTTATAGAGAACGTTTCGTATATCTATTAGACATTTAGAAGAATATATATAATGCAAATCTGTTAGATGCTTCTTGAATTTACACGTGATTGGTGTGGGTGAGATTCTGAACGGTTTCAGTGACCTCTTGAATGACCTTCCAGGCATAGTGGACGTCGGAGGAGGTGGTGGAGGCAGCGCAGACTGCGAACCTGAGGAAGTAGATCCCCTTAGACTCCGAGGACACAAGGTGAATCCTGCCATCCGCATTTATTGACCTCAGCAATGTCTTGTTCAACTCATTATCTCCCTAGAAATTCACAACCGCAGCATTAATTGTGAAGTGTAGGATATTTCATTGTTCCGCAATTCTACAGAAAAAGTCCACTTAGCTTTGATCATACTATTGTGACTATAAACGTATCGTACTAGGAGTTTTTAACTGCTTAATTTTTGAAACTGTCATTCGACTCAAGATAATTTTGATACAAAGCAAACAAAATCTAACTTATCACTTTAATTACTTGTTTAAGTGTGTAACTTACTTGTAATTGCCTACTTGTAGATACTTTACTTATTTGTAACACTTTATCAGTCACATTAATCACATTGTACCGTTATAAATCAACATTCAATTTCGTTGGACAGATATCATCGATACTGAAGTTTGAAATATAATAATATGATGTTGCAAAAAGTACTTCATACATACTTGCAATATACTGTTTTATAACTACTGATACGACAGCAGTTTTGATGCGGTGTGGACAACTAGATAGATGTCGGATAACTAATAGTAAAGATGGCGGATAATTAGTATTAGAGAGAGCAGGTGATTAATATTAAAAATGGCGTATGATTAATATTAAAGCGTTTAGGTTGCGTTAAGGCTTCGCTGCTCGTATACAGCGCTACCGGGATTATAAATGTGAACGAAGTTAGTTTGAATTAAATTATTTAGCTATATTTTATCAGTATTTGACAAGAAACAAACCTTAATTCTAAAGCACACCAGTCCTAGAACGACTTCATGGGTTATTTCAAACTGAGAGCTGTTCTTAACAAGTCCTTCAAATTCCTTAGCCAGTGCAATTTGCTGAAAATGACATGAATTTAGATATCATCTAAATATCAATTTTCCATTTTATCTAATGGTAGAAGTTTCTTTTTAAATATTTATTTCAATAAAGAACTGTGAATTTTACAATAACAGTTTAAATGGGTCGTTCTTACATTCTCATCAAATCTGTTTCAAACAAAAGCTGAGATGCATAACAATCCTGGTAATTATTAGCGTAGTATTGGTAAGTTAGCAAACTATTACTTTAAAGACAAGTCTGTTAATCTCTCGCCCACAAGCCGCAAAACTCAGCTAGGTATGAACTTATATAATTTCTCATCCTTGAAATCCAGAATAAGAATAATGTATTTCATAAATGGGCTGTATTATTGCCATCAAAAGCTGCAATTATACAAGAACTCACCTTAACCAATTAGAAACAAATCAAAAGCATACATTTTAATGCCAAGCATTAAGCATTTTACTTGGAGCCTGTTTTAAATTTCTCCATTCGGTGCAAATATAGAATGCATGACTCAGAATATCTAAAATCTTTACCGTTAAAACTTCAACTACCTGGTACTGATTATTGCAAGATAAACAAAGGTATAAATTGCAATCCCGAAAACAGACAAAATATAGTGTATATCAGAGCTAATACAGAGGTTTGATATGTACAGTATATGTCTACGACGAGGTAAGGGTTGTCGCACAGAACTCTAGTCGGAAATGTCTCTTAGATCTTCTAAATTTCATTACAAAATATTTTAGTTCTAATATCCAGTAGTTCACCATTAATCGAAACACAGTAACGATATAGAAGCTCATATATGATTTAGGAATCCCCAAGAATAATGGTATATCAAGAGGAATGTTATACATGATTTAGAGATCCACTCGTATGTGGACATGAAGATAAAAACGGAAAGTAGAGATGAGTGAAGGCGTTATATACCGTGTCCCTGCCAGGAGGCAGTGCACTAATGCACTAATGCAGTATGATTTAGGCACGTCTTCATTTTAAATAAGACTCATTTGAGTAATTAGAATGAATACATCATTAAGTTGTTACTAGCTTAATTAAATGTACTATGCAGAATGAGTGCTTGTAGTAAATAACTTAATTGTCAAATATATAACGATATAAGCAGCTGTCTGAATAAATAGTACTGCTTGTTCTTACCTTTCTGATATGGGCTTGTAAACCGGTCAGACCAAATAATCTCAAGACAAACCAAAGCTTTAGAGAGCGGAATCTTCTTCCTAATGGTATACCCCAGTGCTGTGTCATTAGTACACATACTATATGCAGTTAATACTTACTAATACTTTAAACAATCTTATGACTTCTAACATTGACAACCGTTTTAACGGCCGTGTAAATATAATAAATCGATAAATATAGTAAAATGGAAAAAAAGTAAATATAAGTAATAAAAGCTTAAAATCACTTTCATTTCTAACAAAAATGATATGCTGATTTTCTGCAGATTATACAGCATGTACATTGCATAATTTCTAACAATTCATGAGAATGATTGGGTGTCGGACGTGTCAAAGTTTGATAATGATGAGAACGTGTGTTGTACTATGATCAACTTAACGGTCAATGTAGGTTAATCTCTTAGATAATCCCTAGAATGGAAATAATAGTCTCTAATCACTTAGATAATCCCTAGGATGGAAACAATAGTCTCAAATCCCTTAGATAATCCATATGATGGAAATAATAGTCTCTAATCTCTTAGATAACCCCTAGGATGAAAATAATAGTCTCCAATCTCTTAGGTAATCCCTAGGACGGAAACAATAGTCTCTAATCTCTTAGAACTGATAATCCCTAGGATGGAATAATAGTCTCTAATCTCTTAGATAATCCCTAGGACGGAAATAAACCCTCGTCGAGCATACAAATAGACCAGTTATTCCATGTTTTAGCTCAAGGTGCCACCAAATACCAAAACACACATTCAGCATCAAATGTACTGTAAAAGTAGTGTACTATTAATATTGTACTGCACTGTCCTATGCAGAGATATGACAGCGTAAATGAATAGCGAACCCTGTAATCAGGCATTTTATCCTGATGAGCGTGCTTGAGGTAGAGAGGATCGACGTTAAATGCGCTGACCATCTCCCGACTGTCCTTCAACCTGCAACGAAATTTTGTACGTATTTACTGAATTAGACAAATATAAACCACAAGTTATTCTATAGTATTTGTAGTGATCTATTTGCAGTCATATTCAATTTAAAAGTGGCTTAAATTGTTGTTTCATTTTTCTACTGTAAGAATAATCGATAATTTATTCTACTGGAAGAATAACCGAATAATAATCTACTGGAAGAGTAATCGGTCAGAAAATTAACGCGCATCTGAGCATAACGATTAAAATTATTTGTAATCGATGCCACCAGAAAAGGTTAGACTAGCCCTTGAGGCTCCTCAATATTGTCCATACTCAGTTGAAGTTTCGCTCAACCACCAGAGGTTCTGGTCAGCGATTAACAATCAAATTGTGCCACAAAGTGTTTTGGAGTACCATTTTACCAACAGATAAAAGAAACAAAATGCGATAAAGAATAGATTTGTGAAGCGAGAAGCTCATATCTGGGACCACACTAATGACGATATGCATGTATTGGACTAAGGAGAGCAATGAGAATCTACCTTAGAACTTATATTTTAGGATACATTAAGGCTTAGCTAGTAAAGCTGGTAAAGCTAAGGTTAACGTCAGTTTCCCCACTCGACTGCGATGTCAGTGACGGGTGAGCCCAGGATGTATGTATAACGTACAGTAGTAGTAGCGTATGTATTGTGGTAACCTAGTTCGTCGTCGAAGTGTATTTCAAACTGAACTTGCAATAAACAGCTTCCCATATATCGAACAAGTTAAACATATTGTTAACAGCAAGATAATACAATATTTCGACACATTATTTAATACCTACCACATGGCGGAAAGATCAAAATTGACTAGCATCCATTTATGTGGATTGAAGTTAAATGAATCAGCCAGCTGTAACAATATATAAGCAGACAAGTTAGTTACGAGTTAAAGAATTCCAATTAATACTAAATCCTATTTGCAACTTTTAGAACCCGTGTTGCGCATGGGTCACTGAAGAATAGATCAAAGGTTAACTGCACTTGTCGTAAGAGGCGATTAAGCAAAAGCTGAGGAAGAAAGAAGTAACCTCATAAGAAGCCACATTTTTACAAACATTAGGCCACATAAGACTTGCCTTTTGTAAAGGGATCGGCTTATGAATCTACGGAGTGCTCTTTATAGAGCGTTAAAGCCGAGTCTGAGTATGAATATGTATAATGGACCTGCCACTTGGCAGAACACTAGAGAGAGGGAAATTAGATATAGAAGAAAGCAAAACACTAAAGTTGAAGCCCACTATTAAATCTAAATCTAGATTTTTCAAGATTTCAAGAATTATATCTAAAATTCCTTTATTATAAAATCAATAGTATTAACTAGCTATATTAGGCCCATTTTTTGTTTGTTTGAATACTCTTTATGATTTGCGATTCTTGAATCACCATGATTGAGTTTCTGTTTGAAACTGGTTTGACAATGTACGTGTAAATTATCAAACCAAATCAAATCAAATCAAATTATTACGTTATGTTAACATAAGGATAGTCAAACCCTTATTTGTGTTTTCAAGTAAATTAAAGGAAATTCCATCAATTCAAAAGCTAGTATTTGAAAAGCTTAATTGCATGAAATTTGTATTAAGTATGGAATAGTTTAACGTAAAGTAAATGTCGTTATATCAACGAAAAGTTAACGAGGTTTTCAATGATAGTATACACTAAAATCCTCAATTTTATTATCGACTAACAATTGTAGTTAACTAAACGTATCTGACCTCAATTTAAAATATATTTATCATAGTAATTATATAGCAATAATATAAGAATGATTTGTGAAATATCTCACTTCTACACCGTCTAATAGCTCACGGTACTCTGGACAGAGAAATGAAGACCCGGCGTAAGCTGCGTCGATGTGAAGCCAAATCCCGTCACGTTGACCTAAACCAATCCAAATATAATATACTGGTTTATACTGGTTCATACAAGTTGATACAGGTTTAAGCATAATTATAATTATACAGCTTTATATAGGTTTGTATAGATTTATACAGGTCCACACAGATTTATACATGTTTTTGCCGGTTTAATATACAGGTTTATAAAGGTTAATACGGGCTCACACAGGTTCATATAAGTTTGAAAGGTTTTCCTCACAATCTTTGTATCTAAATAGTTCACTAAGTGTATACATATACATGTAGATAGGTAGCGTAATAGAATTTTTAAATGGCCGAAACTATAGTGCAACGAAGTGCTTTTAATTCTCCGTCATTACCAGAGACCAAAAGCGCTTAAATTCGTGTGACCTTCTAAATAAGAAATGCATTAAACTAATTAACGGTTTAAAATATGTAGTGTGGAAAGGTCTCCTTGACATCAATGATTATCAGTTTCCTTGATAAGTTATATTGTCTTAACACTATATCTTGATATTTGATAGACTTCTGTGCCTAAAATATTGATTATGTATATGGACGATTGAGTAAATAAGTGTGAATTTACTTAGATAAAAAGCAAAGTCTTTAACGTCTGCATTCGAAACACAAGCACACAGTCGGGCACGGTCTGACGGGATTTGAACTCTTGTGTATCAGGCAAGCATGCAATCAACCCTGCCACGAACAGGTACAACTAAATGGAGCAAGTGAAGATACCGGTAAGGTATCCGACAGATGTGTGCCGAGGTGTGTGCGGGGTTCAAATCCTGGGCTCGCCCGTCACTGACATCGCTTTCGAGTGAGGAAACTGATGTTAACCTTAGCTTTATCAGCTTTACCAGATGATCAAAATATTCGGGGTTCAAATCCTGGGCTCACCAGCAGCTGTTACCACTTAAGAGAGATTAAACTGGAATTATCACCGGGTTTAGTAATAGCCTTTACAAATGACTCTCACATATCTAAATATTACTAGAGTTAGTTTATTTAGCAGGACTTACACTCATGCCCAACTTCCAGTAAATTATCAAACGCGCACGATGACGTCGTGCCAAGTGTGGCCACGCACTGAAATAGAAATCACAAATCCTGCAACATGTATCGATTAGTTATTTACATTTTTCGATCAGCTGCTTAGTTTAAAGCCTTCGATGACGGCAGGCGATCATAATGTGCCAACCACAGAATTTGTAGAAAGTTTGATGCATTTCTTTTCTCGTCGTTCAGTCACTTTGAGCTTTTGCTTAATTCTTCTCCATGATTTATCTACATTATATTTACATTATTAAAAGAATGGTTTCAATTTTTAATCCAGTTGTAGGACCATAGCAGTACTTTGTTCGTGTTGCTTAATTTTTACAGCTATTATTTGAAAAAGTAAGAAAATTTTGTCGACTACTGAAGCTAAAAGAAAATCCATGGTACGGAGAAATAGTCATCACAATTGAAATTTTTTAAAGCAATTATTACAAATAAATATTTAGAGACGAATACTTAAGTTAATACTTAAGTCATCAACGACCTCATAATCTTACTACAACATATCTTACAGATTAACTCTTGCAAATATGAGTTTGACTTCAAAATGTTTCTTAAGCATTATACATTCATTTTGTAGGCTGTTGGTTGTCTCTGAATTTACAACAAGAAGATTAAAGACAAGGCAATCAATTGGTTTGCCTCATGCAACAAATAGAACATAAAAACTGATGTTAATTAAAAAGGATATCACTAGTTACTGATTCATTCAAAATTCAGACTTTCAAAAACTATATAGATTGAGAGAAATAAGTTCATACGTAGAAAGGAATGAGTCCCTTTCTCTTGTCCTCTTCGATAGCTAGTCTCAAGGCCCCGCCCCTCATGCTGTCCTTATCATCTGACTCCACCTTGTGACAGATAACTCCTCCCAGTAACCCCGCCCTCTCCACAGAGGAATGAGCCTAGCAAATATGTGTGCAAAGCCTTATAAGGTATCGAAGATTGCTTTCATCATGTAACCTTACAACATGATAGTAGATGGAAACTTGAAGAGTATATGAATATTGATAAAACACAAGTTTTCTGCTTCTGTCAACTCATTGATTCTGCGTGAATACGTTGCTCGCAGGATTTTAGTAATACAGAAGGCTGCCAGTTTAGTGAGATGAAAGCTCTAATGAGTTATAACTAGCATTTGTGATGGTAGCTAGAGTATGTTTAGTCGTCCTGAAGCGAAGCTTTATGCTCCTGAACCTTGACGTTAATCACTCTATAACCTACCTGCTTCAGAAAAATCAAATAAAAGGATTGCCACTGATGGGACTAATAAGCAGACACTCGGTATCATTTTTACATATAAATATTAGAACGTGGGACAATCGTTATGAGGGTTAAACCTGAATTCTAATTTTATTTTTAATGTAACATAATGGGATCACTTTTGTGAGTCAATATCAATTAGGTAACATTTTAGCTGTGCATTTAGTCATTGTATGCCGAATATTTTGTCAGCTTGTACGATTTTGCACGTAAATTGACACGTGTAAATTTTAGTGCGTAAATTGAATTTTTGATGATTTATAACGTATATCAAAGAATCATTTCACTAGTTTTACGCTGAGACTATTGTACTTGCTCACCAGATCAGAATAATAGATGACTAGTTTTGCTATGAGATTATTGTACTAGCTCACCTGATCAGACTAGTATATGACTAGTTTTACCCTGGGACTCTAGTACTAGCTCACCTGATCAGAATAGTATATGACTAGTTTTACCCTGGGACTAGCTTACTTGATCAGAATAGTATCTGACTAGTTTTACCCTGGGACTAGCCTACTTGATACTAGCTTACCTGTTACCTGCTTACCTGTATTAGCTCACCTGATCAGAATAGTAGTACTAGTTTTGCGATTAGACTCACATGATCAGAATATAAGTAGATAGTAAGTAGATGACTAGTTTTGTTATGAGACTATTGTACTATCTCACCTGATCAGAATAGTAGATGACTAGTTTTGCTATGAGACTATTGTTCTATCTCACCTGATCAGAATAGTAGATGACTAGTTTTGCTATGAGACTGGCTTCATCGATGTTCTCGTCTTTCTCTTTCAGTTTTCTCAGAATACGACTCTTTGCAGCAAGCAAAGCCACTAGTGTTGCTTCGCTTGCTGTCCCCTGCATCAATTATATTATTGTTGCAATTATATTTTTACCAACATTATCATCATCTTCGTCATTATGTTTTAAATTATTAAGGCCTATTATTTATTAAAATTATTGTTTATTTATTTATTTGTTACAGTTTCTATTATTATTATTATTATTTTGATTAATTTGATACAAAATCATTGCAATAAGTATTTACATTTTTATTATTCTTTATCGTTTTAACTATAAATTTATTATTGGTATAATTGCTAATAATATTAAATATATGAATTTAAATTTTTAATTAGTAATTAATAACAAATATTAATTTTGCAAATTTGTACACGCTTAGAGCAGGTTTCTTCGGCCAATCATATGATATTAGAGGAGACCGAGAAGAAAGGGGATATTTAATTAGGATAAAAGTTACATGACCAATAAACTCAAATTTAGTAAAAAGCACAATTGTTAATTCGTGCAGCTGTTTCGCAAGGCTTATTAAGATCAAATTTATACAAATTTGATTACAGCTCTCTAACGTCAAAGTGTTACAGTTAAGTAAATACAGAATTCCAGTTAAAAGCAATTATTTTATAGAGCAAAGTTCATTTTTATTGATCATGTGCTGGTTGCTGGAGAAAATATCAAAATATTGCAAAATGTATTTAATTTTTGTTTGTGGGACTATTTATGACAACTGCTAATGTGAAGTATATGTACATATTTTTAAACCAGTAGACATTTTCTTCATTTAGACAAATATTGACTGAGAAAATTCTAAGTATTGTACATGTAGGCCTAATATTGACCACAGGACAAGGTTCAAAACCAGATATATAACAGATATTTAGGCAAAAAGCTACACAAATATGGGCCTATGTACACAGAGCTAACGAACAACAAATAAACAGGTTCCTGTTTTATGAGATATTTAGCACCATTTTGACAGATTTTCGCACAGTGAAATATTTTATATAAACCAGAATTGCCAGAAATTATCGGTTTTGCTAGAACTCCTTGTAATCGTCATTTACTACTGAATTAGTAAACGGATGCATGGATCAGACAGCAGAGCATTTTTTAATCTTCAAGCAATTTAATTTTACGATATAATTTATACATCAAAAGTTGCCCACTGCAAAAATGATTAATAAATACTTGAATTCCCAAGACATCTAGCGATAATTTAATGTCATATCATGCATGCAGATTATATGAAGTATTTAGATAGACTGATAAGCGCATTGAAGCACAGAAAAATCGATCATTGACCTCTAATCTTTGATACCGAGAAAACAATTATTTGTTTAATTTAAAGATTTAAAATATGAATATTAATTAATTTGAATAAATAAGATAGCGTTACAATATGGTGCACGAGTAATATACTCCGTTGTAGTACCCTTAACATTGTTAAAGGTACCACAACAGTTTATTACGATATAGTTAACTATTAGATGGTCTAAATGGTAATATATGAAGTTAGGAATTGAACCAATCAAACCATTTAATAATATATCAGCAGAACTGTTTTACTAACCTGTATCACCCCTCCTCCATTTCCACCTAGAAGGAACTCCTCGGGAAGCTTCAAAAGTTTTCCCAGCCAGTTCATCGTTATCATTTCTAATTCGGTGCACGCTGGACTTGCAATCTGGAGAAAATAAAACAATCATTACAATTGTAATTAATATTAAACTGAATAGGTAATACGGTTGA
Source organism: Enchytraeus crypticus (assembly GCA_905160935.1). Taxonomy (NCBI): domain Eukaryota; kingdom Metazoa; phylum Annelida; class Clitellata; order Enchytraeida; family Enchytraeidae; genus Enchytraeus; species Enchytraeus crypticus. Next base: position 1,320,179 of record CAJHZI010000547.1, on the reverse strand, counting down.
GCTTATATATTCCAACCGTCGTACAACACTGTCTTTGACGATTTCAATTTGTTCCATAAATTATAAAGTATTGTGCTTCGAAACCTAAATCCATTACAAGTTTAAACTTTCCTACTTACAAGAAGCATAACTACGTGTAGGCGTATTCAATGTTTCATTAATACAGCTGCGGCTGAGCTATTGGGCAGTCGTAAGGACAAAAACCCATTTTATAAAATAGGATTAGGCAATTTATATGCCATATAAGTAAAACATTAAATAATTTATATTTTTCAGAAAATATTAACTTAAAGAATAGGAACAAATAAATTATTTTCGATTACTGTTATTTATTGCCTTACTATTGTCTAACATTAACGTTACTCATTAATGTGTAGCAGAATATTCTATCTAGTGCTGCTTTATATGTAATATTCTAGTGTTTATAAATGTGCATCTGAACTTAGCTAGTAGTTGATTCAACTACAGATGAATAGATTATTTCCATTTTGGAAATATTTTATCAACGCCAACTCGACTCAATCAGAAAATCATTAAAACTCATTTCAATGTCTGAGAGAACGAGAAAAGTCAATTAAGCGATCAAACCTATAAATGCAATGGTGAAAGAGAGTAGACATCACGTGCAATTACAAGATATTGTAAGAGAAGTAAACTAAAAGTAAAATTTACTAGTTTGTACTAATCAGTAAGTTTAATTATAGATGGTCTAATAAACATATTTGGGCTAATTATCTCTTACTGGCAGATAGAGTTAGTTAAAACTGTACAAAACTATACAAATTCTTAAAGCATTTAATCTACCGCAAGAATGAAAAGTTAAAGACGGCTATAAATCTTTATAAAACTAAATTTCGGACTGGAAACCTTTTAATACAGGTTATTTTTAATTATATTATTAAACTAGACTATATACTGAGATTGTTGACTTTCACTAGATATTGTCACAATTCTATACTATTAATTCAGATTTATTTACGGCAACTATTTTATCAAATGATCTGTAGATGACTAGGAATGAAAGCAATTACTAACACTAATTCTTCTGTTAGCTCTTAAAGTCAATTAAAATTAGATTGAGACGTGATTACTTGTGGTTATATTCATGTGCTATTAGAAAATTTTCTCATACTGAACTAATAATAAGGCATAAGGAAAACTACCTATTAAACTCATTCAAGTTTAAGCTTTATAATGATTTATTAAAACACTTAAAATAAATTTGTTAACAAAATTACAGTACTGTACTAGTAAAAAAACTTACCGACTTCTTACATTCATGTCTTAAAACGGAATTTATAGAACACAAAATGTAATCAGTATTAATTATATATATACAGTATATTATACATGTATATATATGTATATATATATACATGTATATATATATATATATATATATATATATATATATATATATATATATATATATATATATATATATACATGTATTATTTAAAATAATATTGAACTTTAGCCCGCTTTGTGTCCAGGTGTCTAAAGAATTAGCACATCGTGGACTGCACGTGTCGTAAAAGGTTTACATAACACCAAGATCCTAGCCAACGTTAATGGCATTGGGTTACTGAACACCAAGGCTCCAGGTATTGCTACAAAATGTTCTGAAACACCCTATGTTAGTTAAACTGGGATTCAAAGGAGTATATGAAGATGACGATATAATGAAGATCTGCACTGGTATGCAAAATATTGCATATTTATCAATGAAACACATTGAAAAATTGATGAATAATGACTAAATATGTCTTAATAGATTTTATTCACTATCTATTATAGTTAAAGAATTATCGTAATATTATGCCAAGATAATGTGAGCTCTAGACGGAACCACAATGAGATATTTTACTTCCACTTGACTCCGAAATGTTAACTATACCTATACCTTTCTCAGGATCATGAAACATCGTTCTTTGTCGTTTTCCGTAAGATATACTCTCATGCATATACAATAAAGCTAAGGTAAAGTTAAGATTAATGTCAGTTACCACACTCGATAGCGATGTCAATACAATACATCAATTAAATCATAGTTCTTAGATTTATATGACTGAGGGGTGGTCAACTAGATAGGTTACTTCTGACCTCTTTTATGGCCTTGTTTGTGTATGTCACTGTATATTTTGAGTATATTAAAATAAACATAGGTCTCTCTCTCTCTCTCCCTACCTCTCTCTCTCTCTCTCTCTCTCTCTCTCTCTTAGATCAATGAGCTTACCCAAGTGAATCCTATGCAGCCTATAGCATCAGATAGAATATCAGCAAGGATTGCAGGATAAGAACTTCCTGTAGGAAAATAAGCGTGGAAATGTGGACTGTGCCAGTGCGTGACCTTTTAATAATCAAAAATACATCAAACATCACATCATAAATATATCATACATCACATTATGCACCATTTATCACATCATGCGTCACAGTATACATCACATTATACATCGCATCATACAAAACATCATACAATATATCATACATCACATCATACATCACATCATACATCACACAATTTTAATAAATTTTGCCAATAATTTTTCACTTAATTGTACATATACATACAGACTATAAAAATACTCCTGAGTATGCATTACGATCTACACAGCAAATCATTTATTGAGTACGATAAAGGCTAAAGCCAGGGTTAATGTCAGTTTCCTGTTCCGAAACCACATCAGTGACGGGACTAGCACTGGATATGAATCCTGCGCCTACTGGTCGGGAGTCCGACCACTTACCTACATGCTACTGGCACAGTCGAAATGTATTTTGTATTTAGTAATGCTTCAAAGATACGGATTTATTTTATATCCTATGTACATAATATAATCATGATTAATGAGATACTGAAACTTTTGTAGAAATTTCAAAAGTTTTCAGTTCCTCGTCCTAATGCACCCAGTCAGTTACGAGTTACGAACGTGGGGAGGCTTTACTTCGGTGTTCAACATTTATATTTAGTGATGTAACTTTTCCTTCTACAAATCTGTTATGCACATTTTAGTTTTGGCGAATATCAATAAATTAAAAAAGACAACCAAATGCACGCCTGAATTAATTCTCCTTTTTTACTTTGTTATCTATTTATGGTACTTTATTTTAAAACCACAATATACTAGATCATAATTTGGTCTACGTATCATAATTTATTGCTTACCCCAGGCATGATAACGCGCTCAATATCACCAAACACATCTTTCCAGGGCTCAGGATTTTCTGGTGCTTCTTCTGGTATGAGATCCTTGAGATATCCAGGTTGGACTTGAGCCAGTGGTGGACGTTTGGAGATTGTTTCCATGTAGTCCGCAACATAATCGACCATCTCCCTTGCTCTAGCACGAAATTCCGCGGCATCCATGATTTTAACTTAAACCCTTAAAGTGAGAAAATATAAACTGAAAGAAAATAAGCAAATAAATGATTTTCGCTAAATTTAGACCTATTTATAGTCCAATTATTGCTGTATAACGCTAATAATGCTCAGTAAACTGTATCTGAACAACTGACGGCGGGATTTGGCGCACTTGGTTTAGCTGCACACTTCAATAATCGAAATTAAACTAAGTCGGCCTTGATTAATGCATGGATGGGTGACAAGCTCGAAGACCGAGTGTTGACAGCTATGAATGAAAAATTCAAGGGTGTTGGAAGGTTATTCTTAAATCTGCGCCGGCTTTAATTGGTGCGCCATCAAAAGGCAACGATTACTAATAGTCATGGAGATGAAGGAGGTAGAAACAAGTAGCTGTGCAGCCTGACCCAGTGTGCTGCCATGTTATAGATGAATTAATATAACATATGTAATATTTTAGTGCTTCGCAAAATTTGTTCTTCATGTAACAATGTTAATCCAAAATGCTTAGTATAAAATGCTTAATTAATATATTCCATTACTTCGTTCATTTTGAAAATTACAAATTATGTTGCTGCAGCTAAGAATAATCGTATGTCTTTTTATAGAGAAATCATTTTATATTATCTGAAGATTTATTAGGCACTATGATAAGGCTTCATATAATGTAAATTAATTTTTCAACAAAAATTAAAATAATTATTCTTTAGCTGCCTCGAGTTAGAAGGACTATATAATTTCACATTTGCTCATGCCGTCTTGCAGCTTTGAAATTTAATCGCAGATCTTCGAATTGTCCCTAACACACGTTTTTGTACCAAAATGGAAACATTGGTTGAAAGTAGTGAAAGAATAATATAATTCCAACTTCCTGCAATACAGATAGCAAATACATGTATGTCGAGGAACGTCTAAAACTGGTAATAACTACTTCTATTATAGGAGTTTTCTTTAATAGTAAAGCAATCACTGTAATACACACGGACACAATTCACCGAGTTACCACAAGTATAGCACCTCATTGATCTGTTATTAACGAAAGATTATGCTCCTTACACATGACTATGCAATATATTTTAATCTGACTGAAGGTCATTTCTTATGCTCAAGTAGATAATCGCGGCCCACCGGCTTTAGTTTGATAAACACAATAAGTTTAATTAAGCTGACAGCTCAGGCAGGACCACTGATAAGCCGATCTGTTTATAACTAGGCACGGGCATATCTTAGTCCTTGTAATGGTAATAATTTATATTTAGACTGATAGAAATCAGGCCTATTCCGCACTATGCATCAAAATACATTTAAACTGTACACGAACACCAACACATAACATATAACTTTGTTACACTATAAAATAAAATCACTAGTTAAATTATGTGAATGATGCTCGTGTAAAGCTGGTAAAGCTAATGTTAACGTCAATTTCCTCACTCGAAAGCGATATCAGTGACGCGCGAGCCTAGCATTTGAACCCAGCACATACTGATCCGCGGTCGAATATCTTACCGACATCGCCACTGGCTTTACTCATGTTCGATATATCCCTCAGTAACTTTGATGTTCCTGATTTTGGAGTCCAATTGATAAGCAACTATCTGTAATATTATCAATATGCTTGGTAAAATATTAATCCCATAAAATTTTTCTTTGAAATACTGCTTTTCTAATGAATCAGCGAAACATCGAATGGACATTTTCAACAAGTAAGGTGCTGAAAAGCGAAAAAGAGATTGGTGGAACGTTCAAATATTAGCCAGATGAAGTTTACAATTCCCCAAATAAAATTTCGAATTTTATAAATTAATGTTACCAGAAAAAATGTTAATGTTACCAGAAAATGAGACCTGTTATATAGCAGGTAGAATGAAAGGAAAAAGAGGCAGGGGCAGGCCGAGATTAGGTATGTTAGTTGTTTAAAGACCCACTCATATGTGGAAATGAAGAGGAAGGCGGAAGACAGAGAAGAGTGGGGGCGTTTTATACCATGGACCTGCCAGTAGGCAGTGCACTAAGAGAGAGATCTAGCAGAATTTATGGCTTCATGGTAAACGTAATATTACTATATTTATTAATTATCATACTTATAATGAATAATTCTAAATATAATTCCGAAATAAAATAATTAATAATGAAATTTGATCATTGCAAAAAGTGGGAAATAGTTTTAATTACGGGGTAAATGTTAAATATTCTTATCAATATGAATAAATTGATACGTCTAGTATACATCTGTGATTTTATAAGGTATATGCCAGAATTTACCAGAACTGCTACCATCTTTCGCTATTCCAATCCTTAGTCAAACTTAGGTAGGATATGGAATATCGCTCGTTGGAATTTCGACATTTATCCTTTAAAATCTAACGATTAAATTTGATCTTACGGCGAGTAAACTCTGCATACTAATTAGCGATTTAACCAGCTTGATCATCTGATCCGGGTTCACAAGTTATTATCTTAAGAAATCGATGTTCTCAGACCCTTGTGGCGAGTCGATCAATTTTAAACGTCTCGACCTGCCTTCCATTGAGAATCGTCTCTTCACAGATGCCGATGCACTAGTTATCCGTCTCGAAAATCGTCGTTGGACTGACTGGATTCAATTTCTGATCTTCAGATAGGCATTACTTTCTGACGAACTTTCTGCATCAGGAAGTCACTATAGAGCTAAGGTTTAGCTGGGCTCTCTGTAGCGTGAACCTACTAATTAATTCTTTGTTGGGTTTTACCCGATAGTTAGGATCATTGCACTAATGAAACTAAAACTAACGCATTTGCTTAAAGTGGCCACACACGATCAAATTTATCTGAACAGATATCTGTTCAGATAAATTTGACGGAGCCCACACACAGTCAAATTTAACTGACAGATATCTGAACAGATATCTGATCAGATATCCGTTCAGATAAATTTGATTCGTCCACACACGGTCAAATTTATCTGCAGATAAAACTGATGATCGCCCACACACGGTCAAATTTAACTGTTCAGATATCTGAACAGATATCTGAACAGATGAGTTTGATGGCAAAACTGAGCGTGTGTGTCCACTGTTATATACTACTAGGACTAGCTGAAAATGAATTATTATTGTTCTAACTACCAAACCGATAAGATTTTTTAAAGAGTAATAATCATAATTATTCAACTAATTTTATAAAGAATACGCAAATACAGTATGTGTCAACTTACAAACAACCAAAACTAGTGTCAATATTTATATCCCACAGTAACTACTTAGAAAGCACCTTTTAAATTTATTTTGAAACCGTTTATATGTACATTCTATGATGAATCACGATTACCAAATAAGCTAAACTCGTTTATAACTTTATACTGTGAGTTAATACGTCGTGTGTCATTGTATGTGGCCCTACTTGTTAACTCAGTCTTACAGAATGCACTGTGACCTTTGTAAATGTTTCAGCCACTAGACGCTGATCAATGAATGAATTTTTGGCATCACTGACTATCTAGTATCTACATGTACACTATAGGCTGCTACTGCCACAGAGTGTACAGCAGATCAGTTGACCCGACATTAATTCAGCATTCTATCTCTCTCTCTCTCTCTCTCTCTCTCTCTCTCTCTCTCTCTCTCTCTCTCTCTCTCTATGCTTTTCCAAGTGGTAGGTCCAATATACATATTCATTCTCGATGTCTACTTTCACGCTCCAAAACGAGCGCTCCCTATATAAATCAATGAGTTAATCCCCTTGCAAAAGGCTATACCTTATCCATACCTTATGTAGCCTATAGCTTGGAAGAAGTTATGGCTTCCGAAATGACTTTTTCTTGCCTTCCTCAGTTTTTCTCAGTCGCCTCTTAGAACACGTATTTAGCTCGAATACTTAAACCTGCATAGGCCCTTGCCTCGATATCTAGGTGTACATGTAAATGCAGTGAAGAAACCCGCCTTTATTTAGATTATGAAAAATAAGTCAAAGATATGCATGGAAAATAGGCATAATTTACAAGTAATTAAGCAATACAATAAAGACTTAAGTATATTATGTTATATTATATATATATATATATATATATATATATATATATATATATATATATATATGTATATATATATATATGTATATATACATATATATATATATATATATATATATATATATATATATATATATATAGGCCTATAATTATATTAAGCATATTAGATGTTACATTCTCTTGCGGGTGGTAGACCAGGATCAGCGGGGGAGGGTTGGAGAGTTCCTGTTTTCACAAAGTGACGAATAGAGTTCGAAGAAGAAATGCAGTGGACTTTCACCCTCTCTCTCTCTCTCTCTCCCTCTCTCCCCCTTTTTTTCTCTCTCTCCTTCTCTTTCGCTCTCCTTTCTTTGTGACCTTTTGCCTTCTTTCCCTCGCTCTCTTTCTTTCCGTCGCTCTATCTATCTATAATGTACGTAATCGCAACTTTAAGGTACAGATATATAGTAGTATTTACGGTAGTTTTAGTATTAGTATTAGCACCTTACTATTAGCAGTAACAGGCCTTTTTATAGTATTTTGGCAATATGAAATCAACTCAGAAGCCATATTTTCCAAAATTATAGCCTTCATTAAAGCTGAGATAAGGCATTGCCATTTGTGAGGGTATTAACTTGTAGATCGAGTTTATTTTCGCTATTTACTAACGCAATAGGCCTTACACATTCAATCAATAATACTACTCTGAGTAGCCATTAAAATCTGCTTTGCTTCATAGTCTAAGTTTACTCCTTTACACAAATTACACAGTTTCGACTTCAACTTAAATCGGTGTAAGCTAGGCAGAATGCTAGAGGCAATTCGACAACGCTTCACCGCAGGATTAGTGGCAAATCCCAGCAATCAAGCGGCCGATGACGCTTGAAGCAAAATCAAGGAAAGCCTTTACCGTGATCGCGAGTACGAATCGTGGAGAATCGAAATCAGCATTATTTCTATGAGACGCATTGTAACAACTCCCCGAATTTGTGAAAATTATCTAATTTCAAGCACAATATGAATAACTTTGCCCAAATGCAAGAGCCTTTTAAGCGCAGGTATGGACATCATCATCATCATCATCATCATCATCATCATCTTCCCTTAAATCCCAGTTTAACCAGGGTCGGGATACGAATAGACTTTCTTTTATCCATTCGTTTAAGAACATATAGATATAAATTGATTAAATTGCTTTGCAACTGTGTAACAGTTCTTCTTCTTCTTCAGTGCACTGCCAAGTGGCAGGTTCAAGGTACATATTCATACTCAAAGTCTGTTTTCTCGCTCCATAAGAGTACTCCTTAGATCAACAAGTTAATCCCTTTACAAAGTCTATGCTTTATCCATACCTTATGTAGCTTATAGCCTGGAAAAAAAAGACTTCTGAGGTGGTTTCCCGTTGCCTTCCTCAGTTAGGTGGATTAATTACCATTTAATCCTGGGGGAAATATTTCATGGTGAGGTGGGTCCACTATTGCCATCCTCAGCTCTTGCCTTTAGTCGCCTCTTACGTACACGCAGCAGATTGTTTGCGAAAAGAGATTGTTTAACAGTTATATTATGTTAATATTTCTACTAACATGTAGATGGGACATGGCGTACTGGTTACAGTGTTCGCCTCTGATGCTATAGCCTATAGGCCTGGGTTCAAAGCCCTTATAAGTCAGCAAACGATGGATATCTCCTTGGACACATGAAAGGTTAATCATATATCGTAGATTGCTGTCAGTTCGCACTATTAATAGCAAAGATAGCATGATTAGCCTCGGAATGTACTGATAATCACCAACCACAACATAAAAATCTTTCCTTGGCTCAATGCTGCATACTTACTATAGCTTATTTCCATAGTTCACGTTACTCTTGGAGCTAAAGCCACGTTTAACGTCAGCTTCAAAAGCCTGTCAGTGACGGGCACTGGGACTGAACCTGTAAATAATTACATACAGTTGGACAACTAACGGATATGTTACTGACCTTCTAGTAACGGTGCTACGGGTATACTACCGTTGTACTGAGCTTACTCGACTATATTATATTTAATTTGTTCATTACTGAAGAATCGCAAATACTGGAATACGCCTACTCATCATCCTCGTCATCAACACTATCGTCATCATATTGTTATTATTATCATCATTATCATCATCATTGCTATTATCATCAGCATTACTTGAGCCCCAATTTAACTAAGGTCGGGATAAAAGAGTCTGGTAGCAATTTCTTGAGTATAGGCTCGCAATAACCGAATGCGCTTTTTGGCGGTGGTTTGTATCTTAGTTCCAAGTCGCTTTTTACGACACTTGCAGTCCACGCGTAATTACTTGTATATGTGTATACTACGTGTAATTAACTGAGTAGTTCTAACTTCTAAGCAACGAGTGTTGGTCATGTTGGTCACTCATAGAGGTCAAAAGTATTGTATATTATTAATGTTCATAAAATATGTGCTTTAGACAAATATTATTACTTTCCACGATGTTTGCTGTATTAAGAGTCAATGATGAAAGAGCTATTCGAAGAAAGGAAACGAATTCAGCTGTCATATTTTCACAACTTAATTTTTATAAAGTGCTCTTGTTCGTCAAATGAACAATCAAACTGCAAACATGCATTGCAAATATGTTATTGCTAACTGTATATTTTTAAAAGAATAAGGGAGAATGCCTGCACACGTAACAAAATATTTGAGTTTTCTCATACTATTGTAGTGGATTTTGTCCCTATTTTCAATTTTTGTACAATTCTCTGTCACGCAGGTCATGGCATCAGAAATCGATTGAAGGATTTCCTGATTCGATGAATTACCGGACAGGTCTGCACCGGTTAATGCAACCATCACGATGTCTAAATATACCTCTAAACCCTCCCACCACTAGCCTATTCCACCCCTCACCACCTAGCCTATTCCACCCCTCACCTCTAACAACTCCCACCACTAGCCCTTCCCACTTCGAACAACACCCACTACTAGCTCCTCCCACCTCTAACAACTCCCACCACTAGCCCCTCCCACCTCTAACAACTCCAACCACTAGCCACTCCCACCTCTAACCACTCCCACCACTAGCCCCTCCCACCTCCCGTCGCAAGCCTGTCCCACCTGAGCCATCTCTAACCACACCCAACATTAGCTTCACTCACCTTTAATCCCTATGCTTTAGAGCAAAAGTTTTAAATAACTCTTTCAATGTCGGTATTAATGCCTTAGTACATGTAAACCACAGAAGCAACCTTGATTTATTTTCATCTGTCAAACTAGAACGTGGGTAAATCTTAAGAATTTTCAAGGTTGAGGACTTTCACTTTGAGGTGTCAGTTAAAAGTGGTAAAATTGTAAAACAGAAATCAAATTTACTAGTTCGCTCTGACAGAGGCGATGTCGGTAAGATATCCGACCGAAGATCAGTATGTGTAGTTTCAAATCCTGGACTTGCCCGTCATTGATATCGTTTTCGAGAGATGAAACTGACGTTAGCATAAGCTTTAAAGCTTTTTCACATCCTGCCATATCATTTTAGTCTGACAAAATCAACCGGCAGGTTCGTCTATGCCTGGATGACCATCATAATTAACCACCAGTGGAAGATATATGTTCAATGCCTCTGCCTGGTTGTCTAAGGACGTAACTGCTATATGTTAGCTGGCATGCAGAAAAGCACTAAGTTTCATTTCAGTATTCTTGTGTTACCGAAAGCGTTCTTGAAACTGAAGGACTACATGTAAGCTTCCCAATTAAAAGAGTAGAATGTACAGTCACCACAGTGTGCAATAGTGTTCAGCAGCTGTCTCTGCTATTGTAGCCCGACTGTCACGATGACGTTGTCGGCCACATACAGATTGAAAAAGCAACAGAGGTTACTCGAGTAAAGTTTCTGTTTCATGTGTCACCTCTGCTAAGCTCGCATTAGCATTGTTCGCATTTTTTGCAATGAATTTACTTTGTTGTTCCACTTTCAACAAACACATCGTTAAATCTTTTTTTAATTCTTGCAAACTGACTGACAAGTGCTTGGTGACTGCCTGAACATGACAAAGCACAACTATTGCAGCGACAAATTCTGTGCAGGTAATGCAGCGAATGCTTATTAGTTGGCGCTGCTGCTGATGCGTCGCCATGAAATTACATGATAGGCCTATATAAGTCAACAACTGGAAAATACAAAAACCTTATGTTTTCAGTTTTTCATGCAGTTTTAAAAAGGCCTAATCAGCGTGTATCACATGCAGATTCTTAATTAAAGTGCTCAAGTTAAGAATTTTAACTTTAGATTTTGCTTGTGTACACATGTCTTCATTTGACTGACCAACAAGGATGTTCTGTTCCTGAGTTAATTGAAAAGTTTAAAAAGCTCGATTATTGCAATAAAATTATACATATATATATATATATATATATATAATATAATATATATATATATATAAAAACACATTATATATATATATACTGTATATACAGTATATACATTATATATATATATATATATATATATATATATATATAAACACATTATATATATATATACTGTATATACAGTATATACATTATATATATATATATACATATATATATAATTTTTTTACTATTATATAGGTCTCTTTGATATTATATTTTAATCGATTTTTACGACAAATATAACAATTAAAGGCCTATTCGATAGGAAGTGCGTATGCGCACCTTGTGCAAATGCGAAATACCATTGTGAGAGTGCGGGGACAGGGCAGTTCTAAATACCAAAATATTTACTGGAGTGTAAAAATACTTGTGAAGGATTTTTATAGCGCACTTAAGTATTTAAAAATTAGATATTAGCTGTGAATTAAAATTTTTAAAGTTATCCATTTTCGGACGTTTATACCTATGGCTATTAACTATAGCTACCATATAGTTAAAGGAGGCTTAGCAACTAAATAAAACTTAATAAAATGCATTTGCCTAAATAATGGTGCTCAGTACTAAATAACTATGTGGAACACCAATTTATAAAGAAGTCACTATAGCTCTGCTTACTTTAAAATTGTGTACATTGATCACAGAACTGCTAATATAATTTATAAATGTAGGCCTATATGACAAATCTCTACTATGAATTGTGTAATCCTTTTAAGATATTAAAGTATTAGACTTCAACATGGATTTTTGTTTTACTTCAGTACCATGTTTAAACGTAAAAACTTAAATTGTGTTAGAAACCTTTACATAAATTTTCATGCAACAATCACCAATTAATATAGCCTACGTGTAGGGGAGAGCGGGGCAAGTTGATACGAAGGTAGGTTGATACAAGTGGCATAAAATTGTCAGTTTTAATTTCTTTCCAACGAGAGGCCGTCTACATGTGGTCCCAGTAATTATAGCCTACTTCTTCACACATTTTCGTCAGAAAATGAAATAAGAGGTTTAGCCAAAAATTAGAAAAAAATGTTTTTATTCACTAATCTAAAATAATCAGGGATGTCTTCATAAGCTTGTGTAATCAATACGTTAAGCAAAATTATTAATCTTTTTATAATAAATTAAGCCTAGTTATACAGTGCATGGACTATGGTGTTACTGTTATTCTACTAATAATCGCCAATTTGCTATTAAATATTTTTGATACGCGAGTGTGGATGGGGCTAGTTGATACATCTTGCGTGGGGCAAGTTGATACATGTATCAACATGCCATTTTTAAATAGAAAAACAAGAAAAAAGTGAATAACGTTATTGAGTGTTAAATGTGGGCACATTATGCTTGTGCAAATAAAAATCAGCACTTCATTTGTCCAAATTGCAACTCTTACGATGCTATATATAGCCACAGAATTTCAAAAATAAATTTCACGATGACAAATTCTTGTGTGGTAACACGTAGATGTACGGTATGAGAAAAAAGTCATAGATTTAAGCAGTTTTCTCTAACTACTGACTTTTCTGAATAATACATTATATACTGTAGCTTTAGGTATCTTGCGACAATTCAATCAGCTAATGGTGTGTGTATCAACTTGCCCCTTATCAGTATCACTTACCCCGCTATGGGGCAGGATGATACAATTTGGATTATGGTATTTGAAGTCAATTTACTGTTAGTTGTTTATTTGTATCAGAACGGTTATGCATTGAATATATCACTGAAACATGTTTCTAAAATAATATTTAGATTGGATTGTTCATGTCCTAATATATTACTGTAATTTTGGCAAAACGTCAAAATAGTATCAACTTGCCCCGCTCTCCCCTACATGTATAGGCCTACATCCTGCGGGTCAGAATCAGTATCGTGGTCAATTCTGGTCGGCTTGATTGTCCCTGGGCTCGAGTTCGCCTTCAAGTGTTTGCCCAAAGCTTACGGTCAAGCAATCTCTTGGAGTCAAGCTCAGGTCTTCTGAGTCCCAGCTAGGACTGTTTGGAGCAATTATTTAAATTATCAGGCACTCAGTCTAAAGTAAAAAGTAAACACGCAGTATAGTGAAATGATCAACTGTGTTGATAGCTATCACCTTTTAATACCACATGTTTAAACCGTTAGGCAATTTAGTCCAATTCCGTATAACCAGTCCAGTGAATGTCCGAGATTTTACTCTCAGATCGGCGCGGCTGGGATTCGAACCCACGAGGGTTCAATTCACCTCTGGATCAGTCATTTAAAACTTCATGACGTTACCCCTACACTATTTAGTCATTCTAGTCTAGGCCTACAGTCTGACCATCTTTGAGTCTGACTGCTTCTTAGGTTGGTCAGTCCTTTGGATTAACCACGGCGATGGTCGAGTTTCAGAGTTCAACGGTCCAACGTTACACCTGACATCTGGAAGATTAGCCAATCGGGCTTCTGCCTTGACGGTAAACCTACTATAAAAAAATCCAATACATCATTTGCATTTCGTCGGGATCGCAAGCTACATCTAAGTTGTCTGTTGTGTTGTTTATTTGTTGATTATAACCATAACGTGTTTTATAACTAGATTCTAATTTTTTCTGTGTAATAGTAATAAATTTACAAAATGCCTAAAAAGAGCAGTAAAGGAAAAAATAAGGACGAGGGATTTGATAGCGAGGAAGAGAAGAAATTGGAAGAAAAAATGAAGAAACTGATGTCTGGTGAAGGACCGGTTAGAACAGATGATATTTCTATAGGTTGCGCAATTTCGAATAATTTGTAATTCAAACTCTTAAGTAAATTTAAGCGTTAATATTAATAACATAAGTTTCATCTGTTATCGTAAATATGCAATTGCTCTTTTTAAAGTACTTGTATATAAATAGAGATTTCAAACTAAGTTTAAAATCTGAAGACCTGCTACCATCTCAGTCATTAACTGGTACAATGGAGGAGTGATCGAATAGTTCGTTGTATTGTGCTGCAGCTTGACAGTATAGCTCAATAGCTCAGTATGTAGAGCAATAGCTAAAGTTGTGAAATTTTTTAATGACCTTTTGCATTGAGTTCAAATCTCTCAATCTATAGAAAGTCTCAATAACTTAGGGGTAACGTCATGAAGTTTTAAATGACAGATACTGAGATGAATTGAACTCTCGCGGGTTCGAATCCCAGCCGCGCTGATCTGAGAGTAAAATCTAAGACATTCACTGGACTGGTTATACGGAAAATGGACAAAATTACCTAACGGTTTAAACATGTGGTATTAAAAAGTGATAGATATCGACATAGTTGATCATTTCACTATAATTCACTGTTTCACTATAATGTCAGTTTTAAAAACTTGAGAGTAAAAAAAAGTAAACAGGATTGTTTTCACTTTTTTTTACTCTCAGGTTCGATTCAGGACGAGCTATGAGAGTAACATCTCAGTCATTCACAGGATTTAATAGAGAATCTTCCTGTCTCCAAACGAATAAAGATAGCTTCTCAAGATAGCTTCTTTGAGTTTCAAATGTTTAAATTATGGTAAACCATTGTATTTATCTGATCTTTATCAATCTGTCAACCCTTTCGTAGTCTTCGTTCCTCTTGTAAACACCTTCTCACTGTAGACAGATGCTCCTTCATGTTTTCTGCTCCGACTATATGGAACTCTCTGCCACAAGATCTTTGATCTTGTTAATGTAATTGTATTGGTACTTTCCTTGGCAAGCTCATCTCTTTCCGCCATAGGTCTAAATTTTGACCTGCTGGCCCTATATCTTGGACTTGCACTGTTTTGATCTCGCTTTCTCTTGTGGTCTCTGTGTACTCAGTCGTCTTTGTGTGGTGTTTTGGCGCCTGTTTGTGTAGAGTCTGCAAGAGACGTTCCTGACATTGCCTTATGCCGATGAACCAGACGTTAAATTCTTATTGATTAATAAATAGATTGATGGACTATGAATTTCCCAATCATTTTCACATGTATTGAGAAAGATAAATATAATCTTAGATGACCATTTCACTAATTAATGTTTATTTTGTTTATAGAAAAAATTATCACAAAATTCTGCTATCATCCATCCCTACAATTAATAAACATTCAATTTTGTCCCAATTAGTGTATTGATTATTTGGTCAAAAATAACTTAAATTAATTCATAAAAACTGCTAAGTAAACTCTACTGGAGTATAGATTGAGGACAGAATAGAATAGCTAATAATTTTTATTATGTTTATTTTCAGCAAAGACACCAAATGTTGTACGATTTTTTTCTAATATAGATGATAAATTTGTGGAATTTATTGAGTGAGGAGGTAATGACTCCTGTGTTGGTGAATAGATTTATAGTGGATAGTGCAATTATGTGTCGTTTGGGTAATTGTAATCCATTATTTGAAGAAGTCTCTTCATTCCAAGTTATTTTATGATAGTGACTATGATTGGGTATACAAGCAGTGTTGATAAATCAATTTACTACCTGCCATCATTTCTTTATATCATTCTCTCTATCTCTCTCTCTCTTTCCCTCTCTCTCTGTCACTCACTCACTAGTGCTTTTCCTAGTGTCAGGTCCAAGGTACATATTCCTATTCACATGCTCCACAAAGAGCACTCCATCTATCAACAAAGGAATCTTTTCACAAAAGGATATGGCTTATCCCCACCTTAATGTAGCCTATAGCTTGGGTATAATATGGCATGCTCATTATTTTAGTTATTTGTTTAAATATGTGAAAAATTGTTTCATAGGTCCGTTTATCCGGCTATATTCTCACTTAATATTAGTTTTTTTTAGAAATTTATATATTAATGCCATTACAGAAATATATTTAGACGTTATGCTATATTAACATCATGCAAGCATGTAATACATATTTTATTAATTTAATTATATTTTGATATTTTTAGGTGGATGCTGCTGCTACGGAGAAAGGAAACGTAAAAAAAGCAGCAAAATCTGTAGATACAAGTGACTCACAATCTTCTGCTGGAGCTGGTAAGAAATCTAAGAAGAAATCTGCGGCTGAAGCAAATGACGCGACGGAAGATAAAAGTGCAGGTAAAACTAAAAAGGCACCGAGAGACAAATGGAAAGAAAAATTTGCATTTATTGGAGAAGACGGAGGGGAAGATGAAGAGGCCGAGGAGGAGCAAAAGCCTGGGTGAGTTTCTGTTGGTTTTAAAAAGCCTGGGTGAGTTTATGTTGGTTTTAAGAAAGCCTTGGTGAGTTTATGTTAGTTTTAAAAAGCCTGGGTGAGTTTATGTTGGTTTTAAGAAAGCTTGGGTGAGTTTATGTTCATTTTAAACAAGTCTGGGTGAGTTTATGTTGGTTTTAAAAAAGCCTGGGTGAGTTTATGTTGATTTTAAGAAAGCCTGGGTGAGTTTATGTTGGTTTTAAGAAAGCTTGGGTGAGTTTATGTTCATTTTAAACAAGTCTGGGTGAGTTTATGTTGGTTTTAAAAAAGCCTGGGTGAGTTTATGTTGATTTTAAGAAAGCCTGGGTGAGTTTATGTTGGTTTTAAAAAAGCCTGGGTGAGTTTATGTTGGTTTTAAAATTTGTCTAAAGTTGTTATTTGTTAGAAACAATCCTTCTTATATAATCTGGTTGCATTTTTTTTTAGTTGCCGTTATTGTTGTAAAAAATATTTATTAATTATTTTGTGTAGGATAATCACAGTTTATTGATTGAAATATGAAGTTAGATTAGAATTCATTTTGCTGATGCTTTGTTTTCAGTTAGACTGTATTTTAGAAAGTCAAAAGCAGAGATCCCCTGAAACCCTGTATACTTATTATTCAAACAAAGTATTAGAGAGAGAGAGAGAGAGTTAGAAAGATAAAGGGAGAGAAGAGAAATAGAGAGAGTGAGGAAAAAGGAGAGAGAAAGAATTTCACTGTGCTGCTTGAATTCTGTTTAATTTAGCTGTGATTTCTCTTATATAAGACTTGTCTAGGTTTTGTCAATTTGGTTTTAAAAATGTTTGCTCGGCACTAGAACTCCGCTGCTCCGTTGACCTTAATAAGGGAGTCTTTTACAACCATGCACTTATGATGTTTCTATAGATTCTTCAAAAATTGTACTCATAACCGACTTTGATTTGGAATGAGAGTATAATAAATGCTAATACTTTTAAATTTATTTAGATCACAATATTTTGTAGATAATTTATTATCTTAAATTTTCCTTTATCATACCTTAGGATGACAAAATAATTAAAAAATAATAATTTTGAAAAATCCAAAATCACTTTATGTAAAATTCTAAAATTTAATTGCTTACAGTAAGTCAAAGGATGGAAAGAAATTGAAAGGCGCCAAGCAAGTTGTTAAGAAACCTTCTGACGATGAGATTGACGATGATGATGTTGATGAAGAACAGAATGATAAGTCTAAGAAAGGTGCTGCTGCTGCTGAAGCAGGTCCTATGCAAGATGATGATGATGATGAGCAGGTCTATATCAGTGATGCAGAGGAGACTAAGCCAGGTATGCATTCTAAGATCGTTCTGCATTAGTTTGACAGAGGCTGCTTCTTTATGATGGCATCAATTAGATGCTCACTATTAAAAATGGTAGCAGGTTGTAGGAATGTATACCTTGAGAAATTACCAAATTCCAGAATACCATACTGTGTGTGAGTAGAGACAGAGAGAGAGAGAGAGAGAGAGAGAGAGAGATGTATCATTTTAAATATACATTGTGTATGGTTGTTCTGAGACATAGTTTAAAGTTTATATTCTAATGCGTACATTTAATATACAGGATTATGACATAGTCTTTAATCTTTATTGTCTGTTTATTGTTTATGCTAAAGAAGCAGAAGATGACAAACCTAAGTTATCCAGAAAAGAACAAAAGAAAATGAAGAAAAAGGTATATTTAATTTTATAAATTATAAACTTTAGCAAGTTTGACTGGAGCATAATAATGCACTTTACTAATTGTAGTCCAAGTTCCTATTACAAATTGGCTTAAATGTATAATCATTATCTTTGACTTTAAAGTAAGTTTTGTCTGTAGTTCCATTTATTTATGTTCAATTCTGTACTTAATATTGCAATATACTTACAATGGTAATGGTAACTGATTATGTTGCATGTGCTCCATCAAAAACATTACATTTATTTATGTTCCATTCTGTAATTAATATTGTAATATACTTACAATGGTAGTGGTAACTGACTATGTTTGCATGTGCTTCATCACAAACACGTATCTGGTTTGTGTCAATTCACATTGCACATTTGCGATTAAACATATCTTTGGTGTTGCTTGTTTGTCATGATGCACATGTGTATGTTGCAATGATGTTTCTGTGAGAAGATGAATATTTTAAATAATGCATATTTGTGATTATGCTTGTTTTTGCAAATGTTGTTTTGAATACACAATTGTAGTGAAGTAAATTTTTAATGATCTTATTTTGGTGATGACACATGTTTTGAAGTATGACGAATTTTTTGTGAAGGTGCAGATTTCGGTGACGGTGCCAGATTTGGTGGATCATCTTTTGATGATGATGCATGTTTTGGTGATGATGCATGTTTTGATGATGATGATTGTTTTGATGATGATGCACGTTTTGATGATGATCCAGGTTTTGATGATAATGCTTGTTTTGATGACGTGGGCATGTCTTGATGATGATACATGTTTTGATGACGATGCATGATTTGATGACTATGCAGGTTTTGATGACGATGCATGTTTTGATGATGATGCATGTTTTGATGACGATGCATGTTTTGATGATGATACAGGTTTTGATGATGATAAATGTTTTGATGATGATACATACATATTTAGATGATGATGCATGTTTTGATGATGATACGTGCTTTGATGATAATGCATGTTTTGAGGATGATACATGTTTTGATGATGATGCATGTTTTGATGATGATGCATGTTTTGATGATGATGCATGCTTTGATGATGATGCATGCTTTGATGATGATGCATGTTTTGATGATGATGCACATTTTGATGATGATGCATGTCCTACATCAGGAGGCATTTCAGAAGCAGTTGGAGGAGGAAGAAGATGCTCAGTTCTCACTCAGTCAGGCTGAAAAGAGTCAAGCAAAGTCTTCTGCGCTAGAAAATCAACAAGATATCAAGGTTTCTTATACCGATGTCATAATTCATGCTAATGACTAAGTGATATCAAGGATTTATTAAGCTTAATTATCAATCAATCAATAAGAATTTAACGGCCAGTTTCTCTTCACAAGGCAATGTTAGGGTCGTCATTTAGTAATTTAGTAATTTTTAGTAAATTAGTATCGTAATATTAATTTATATAATTGATTGAATTGATAGGAAGTATAGAGGTTTTACTGATATATCCATGAGAGTAGATGTTAGGTGCAGCTTAACTGATGTATAAGTGATATTGAATTTAGCCGAATCAATATTTTCTGGTACAGTTAAGTTCCCTGGTGTTTTACCAGGCCTGGAGGCAATGACGATGTCGGTAAGATATCCGACCGTGGGTCAGTATGTGTAGTATGTTCAAATCCTTGACTCGCCCGTCATTGATATCGCTTTCGAGCGATGAAACTGATGCTAACATCGGCTTTATGATGGAGATCTGTGTTTGATTGCTTGCAAGTAAATTTGTAAACTTATACTACTTATTTGTATCCGGATCCTAGTTAAACTTTGATTGAAGGGAGGATGATGATGATGATGACAACGACTCTATAATATTTCTTGGACATGTTTATGTTATCTAGTTGAGCCAGCAATGAAAATTTATTGTGCTAAACAATAGGTGTTACTTGAAAAGAATTAGTGGTGATAGTCTGTCACAAATGATTTTATTGAGAGCTTACGTGGATCAGATGTGTGATTTGTGCTAGATCAAAAGTTTATGATATTATCACAAGATCGGATTTTCTTGTCAATTTCTTTGTGTAAATATAAAGTTATGTTTTAGCCAGAGCTCTAGGAATATAGATATTACACGTATTTATAAATCACATAATGCAGTGACTTTTATGGTTGTAAATTTTAATATGATAAATATCTGCTTATTTATGGAGTATTTCTTTCAAATGAAATTTATAGCATTTTAATAAAGTTTTACTTTGAGCATATAGTTAACTCTAACGAATCCTAATGGTTTTCTATTTATTGCCAGGTTGAAAATTTCTCCATATCTGCCAGAGGCAAGGATTTGTTTGTTAATGCGACACTGCAGATCACTAATGGTAGAAAATATGGTCTAGTCGGACCAAATGGGTAAATATTTTACATTATGTTGTATTTTTGTAATATAGCATTTAAATGACAGTACTTGGCATACAAGGCAATTTTAAACTTAGAGCAATTTTTGCAACTGCTGTAACTAAGCACGTTCTTCATGTAGTTAAATAATATAGGCTATTATTATGTTGTTACTAGCTTTCATATAATAAACAGACTTGCAAAAATCTTAACTGTCTACAAGTCTTGTGTTTTAAGTTAGAAGCATTTTATGTAGATTCTTCATTTTATTCCTTTTGAAGATGCTTATATTTCTATATTGAAAATACTTATTCCATATTGCCGGAATGTGAACGATTATTTAAAAGAATTGTGGTGTTTTATAGTCTAGTACTTTAAAAACAAAAATTGAAAAACCTCTTCACTTTTAAAGTTATAAAGCTAAATTACCTTGTTTGGCTTCAGTTTCTGTACATAGTTTTGACTTTTAAACTGTTGACCTCTTGTTTATTGTGTGAGTGTTCACAAACCTGTCAATTCAACCTTGAGCTTTAGTTCTGGCTGAAACTGCAGCATGTTGATAAGTTGTCCGACTGAGATTTTGTAGTTGAACATAATCCTTGTTGCTACTGACATACTTGTGAGACAGGAAATTGACGTAGACTAGACTTAAGATGGTCGCTGTTGTGTTTGTGTCATTTGACATGATGTATCAATGATTATTCTTGTAGGCATGGTAAAACTACACTTCTGAAGCATATAGCCTCACGTGCTCTCAACATACCTCCAAATATCGATCTGCTGTTGTGTGAACAAGGTTTGCATGATCTGATATTCAAATTAGTCTTGTTCGGTCATTGCTGTGTTGCTTATATATCGAAGCAGATAACTTAAAAATTCTGTTCCTACAGTGTTAATAGATTTCCTTATTATGTTCACAAAAGAATTTTAAAGTATGATATTCTAAATTTTCTGGCATCGTCATGCTAATGAAATGGAAGTTCAATTGGCATTGTTGTTGTATAATACTTATTTAATATCTATATAACATGTAATTTGCATAATGCATATGCGCTATGTTTGTATTTAATCTTACATTTATGCATTGTATAAATTAACAATGCAGAGGTGCAGGCTGATGATACTAGAGCTGTGGACTCCGTGGTGAATGCTGATAAGAAGCGATTGGCACTGTTAGAAGAATGTAAGGCATTAGAGAATGAAATGAAGAAAGGAAATGATGCAACATCTGAGAGACTCAAGCAGGTATAATGCGCATTTATGATTTCTGCCACATGTTAATTAGGTCTTTATGTATAGTTATTATTTTTCTATATTTTTATGCTTTTGTGTCAGTTTGCTTGTGCATACACGTTTAGCTTTGCTTTCTTTCATACTCCTTGTGGAATGTCCCTTGCATTGCGTGAAGGTTATGATTCACTGGTTCTTATATCCCTACTGTATGTTATATCTTAATACATATTTCATCAACAAATTGTCAATCTCTGACAGTGCTATTCTGAAGTAAATTTGTTGTAGAAATATGATTCCAAGTTGTGTTGCAAGTAGAATTAAATTTATTACTGGTTAATAGTGGTTTTTGAGTGAGGAACTCTCATATATTCTCTATTTTGTGAACAGGTGTATGAGGAGTTGAGAGCTATAGGAGCAGACTCAGCTGAGCCTCGGGCCAGGCGTATACTTGCCGGTCTCGGCTTCACGAAGCAGATGATGGAGAAAGCGACCAAAAATTTCTCTGGTGGCTGGAGAATGAGAGTTTCTCTCGCTCGTGCTCTGTTCCTAGAGCCGACCCTTCTGATGTTGGACGAGCCTACGAATCATCTGGATTTGAACGCTGTCATATGGCTGGACAAGTAAGAAGCTTATCTACTTGTCTACTTCTGACTACTTGTGTGTGTGTGTGTGAGACACAGGCTTAAGACTTAATAATTCTGATTTTGGATCTTTTTCCTCTTGTCCTGAAAGTTATGTGCATAATAAGTGATTATGTTATTAATTTATTTCTTATTAGGTTTAAATTAGAAACTGTTTGTTAATAATTTGTGTCATCTTCTGTATATGTGTGATATTTGATATGTTAGGAAGATAAGTGCTGGATATCATAGGCCACCATTGCCATTCATTTGCTGCTATTACTTTTTCGTTTATTTGAATCGCCTGTTTATCCTACGTTCACTGTCATCAAAATGACTATCCATTCTCTTTTTACTTATTGTTTTATTTTCTTTCTATTTTTTAGTGTTTTATTTTCTTTCTAAAAGCAAAGTGTAGCTTCTTTATTAAAACTAATTAATTATTTATCGCTTAATTTGTTCTGACAGTTATCTGCAAACGTGGAAAAAGACGCTACTAATCGTGTCTCACGACCAGAGTTTCTTGGACAATGTGTGCACTGATATTATACATCTAGATCAGCAGAAGTTATACTACTATCGTGGCAACTATGGTAAGTTTCTATTACCTGTAATTTGAATTTGAACTGTATGCCAATATAGTATGGTACTATCCATGAGCAATGCGGCTATTGTTAGTCAACATGTAGCTTGTGTTTGAAGAGGGGCTTTTTTTACTATGATTCTAACATTAAGCGTAACAGTTGACTATACTATTAACCGATATCATCTGACCATATACATTTATAATGTGATTTCTTCAAGCCCAACGGAATGGCCCAAATTGTCTGATGCTGGCATATTCTATGATATAGCGCTTGTAAGGATACCTTTTGCTTGAAATTCTGAGCTCAACCTTAAACTGCAAATTATAAATTATATTATGTGTAACAGTAAATATAAATTTTTCAAATCAGATTTTTTGAATTAATAATCATATACGGTAGATTATATTTATTGAAAATATCTTTCTTGAAAGGTATATCTGTAAACTGATTTTTAATGACAATTATATATTTAACTTCATAAAAATTTAATTTGGAATTTGTAGAGTCACTGATTGTTATCTTGCAAACATGTTTGGTAAAGCAAGAGTTTGTTGTACTGATTGAATAGTATTTTACAAATTGTACTTTTTGGTTGTATTACATCATGACTTGTATCTGTCTCTGATTGTTTGTTGGTGACTATTGAAGTGTCAGTAACTATCGGATATATATACGTAAATAATCTATAAAGCAAAGTCTGAGTTTATTGTCTCTTTCCGTACAATAAGGGCATCATCAGAGACCTGTCGATTGAGTTTCTGAATTCATTTTGTTTAGATAGAAAGTATGATACCAAGCAAGTGTGATGATTATCTGACCTGTACTTATTATCACGGTTTAAATTCTCTCATATCTTTAATAGCCAGGTTTTGCTTTCTAACATTTAGCCAAGTATTTATGACCTGCAGGTACTTTTAAGAAAATGTTGACTCAAAAACGAAAGGAGCAGATGAAAGCCTATGAGAAGCAGGAAAAAAAATTGAAGGAAATGAAAGCTCATGGAAAGTCTACAAAGACAGCTGTAAGTTTAATTTTCTTTCTATTTCAGTATGCAGTATTTTGATTAACTGATAGCTTGAATGTGCATAAGGTATTATTAGTACATGCTAACTAATATTTTATTTTCAATTATTTCTTTATTATTATTTTAATCTGCATTTGGAATATAGTGTACAATATTATATTCAGTGTATATTGTTACTTATAGCAAATTTGTGTAGCTGTAAATTGAAAAATGTTGTTATCTGATAAGTCTTACTTTGCCAAAATCTTATTCAACAGATTTTAGGTTCCTACCACCAGGCTTAGTATAAATGAATTTGGAATAGTTTTGTTGTTTTATTTTCTTTATCCGTAGTTGATCCTTTTGATCCTTCGTAGTTGATCTTTATCCGTAGTTTAATTTTATAATTATATGTTTGATGTGTGTGTATTGCAGTGTTGTGTTTGTTCTGGCATTCATATGATCCAATGAAGACTAATCTTAATTTAACATTGCAATCTATAATAATAATGTAAAGCTTTGCGAGTACAATGACAAGATTGATTGTGGCAGTGGCGTTGATGGTAATACTTTTAATACTTTTTGTAATAAAGAATCGGCCGATGGCAGCAATTTCTCTTATTAGTAGTTAAAACCTCAGCATTTGTTGTGGTGTTTTTGTTGAAGGAAGCTTTTATCTCTAATGAAAGTATATTATTGTATAGGAAAAAGCCCAGAAAGATGCTTTAACCAGAAAAGCACAGAAGAATCAAACGAAGCAGAAAGTACAGGTAAAGTAGACTTACCTTTAGAAACTTAATTCCTTAGCTTAGAAGTTTGAATTCGGTAAGTTTGAAACTTTATTGTTGAAGTAATAATATTAACATTTATTTATCAAACTTTATTGCATTCTATTTGCCTATCCATTTATAACTAATGAAGTTTATAACTAACGAAGTTTATAAATTCTTGCTGATATATGTGTAGTTTTTTCTTAGGTTGTTTAAATTATTTGAAGTTTAATAATTAAATTATATAAAGATTACTTTAGTTCTTTATTATCTATTTAGGTATTTTTAAAGTTCTCTTGTTGATTAGTTATGTTTTTTGCTGTACTCTATCATTTATATATTATATACTATTTTATATGTTGTCTTTAACTTGATTAGAATTAGTTATATTAAATTTTTCATTTACTCAATTTTCTTGGTTTTAGGAGGATGAGAACAAGCCTACTGAACTTCTGGCTAAACCAAAAGATTATATTGTCAAGTTTACATTTCCTGATCCACCGCCTCTTAATCCACCCATTCTTGGAATACACGGTACTTATTTTTTTATGAGTAGCTGAATAATAATTTTATATTCTAATAGGTAAATTTGAGGTTAATGTAACTATATAATCTTTACATTTTTCTTCGTAACATGCTGGCAGTTTGCGACCAGCCTTCTCTAAAGAGTTTAAAATCGGTTCAATGACAGGTCAGTCTGATTTTAAGATATTTTGTTCTCAGTATGATAACCAATTTCATTTTCTCTTTTTAGGATTATTTATTTTTAACAGTTGTACTTAGTACAAGAAGAGATTATAGAATATAGATCATAAAAGAGATTATAGAGGATTTACTGATGATATATAGTATATGAGTGAAGAAGGTCTATTCGTGTCCTTGATAACAAGTCCATTGATATCATAAAGTGGTTTCAATGCCGGTCGTATTGACTTGTGTTTCTTGTTGTTTCAAAGCTAATGTTATATTTTATAGCCAATGTTGTTTTGACGTTGATAGCCTTGCCTTAGTCCTCAAATGATTGGATAGGTTTGTATGGTATTGCGTGGGTGAAGATTTCTAATATTAATTGTAATTTTTTTATTGTAACGAATGTAAATTAACGATTCCTAAGATTTATTATATAACAAACTTTTTATATTGCGTATTCTCTTTTCTTTGTTGTAGGAGTTACATTTGGTTATGCCAATCAGCGCATCCTTTTCAAGGATTTAGATTTCGGAATTGACATGTCATCGAGAAGTAAGCTGAACTTCTGTTATGTTTGTCTTAATTGTATAAGAAATAAAAAAGAGCGAAAAACTAGAGAAACTGAAACAGTAGAGTGGCAATGTAGTTTATGGGCGGTGCAGCTATAAATCATTAGGTTTTTTGTTCTATTCAGACTGATATTTAATTTTAATTATGCTGCTTTACTTTTCATTTTTCTATGGTATCTAAACTGTTGACAGAAATCATTCTAGTAACTCTACTAGGTAGAAATATTTGGAAACTAAGAAATTTTGAACTAGCAAAATAGAACTTTTGCATTGTTGTGCCTTTCTTGCCTTGTCTTAGGAATACATTTATTACTTTATAATTACAAAATCGGATAGATTTTTCTTCTGCACGTATTTCTATCATTATTGACTGAGTTCTTAGCATGATCTGTCAGGTGTCATAATATGATTTTGTACTGGTCCATTTTTATTTATATTGGTCCTGTAATTGGTCTGGAAGGCCTGGGATAATTGGAAAATTAGATAAGGTCTGGGAACTGAATTCGATCCTATCGTTCAGAGCTTTCAGTATAAGTGCCTTTTAGTAGTGATATTCCTTTCTGTTATATCACTTCAATTTTTACTTGTTTTTAAATGGATGTTTGATATTTTTTTTTTTTAGTTGCTATTGTTGGTAACAACGGTGTTGGTAAAAGTACCCTGCTGAAGCTGCTCATGGGAGACATAGAGCCAGTAAGTTAATCAGTGTCTCTCTAAAGTGGTAGCTCGAATAGAGCTATATTTTAAATCATATGTGTTAATACAGTTATTTTTTGTATTATAAATAGTCTAATTTGTATAAAGGCAAGCAGTGTAGTGAACATTAGCAGCATTCTTAGGCTGAGATTCATTGTGAAATCTTTGCATCTCAAGTTTCTGTAATTACTTATTCTTCTGACAGGATAGGTGACCGTTGAATACTTTACAAACAAATTTCAAGTCGGTTGATTTTCACTTGATGCACATCAATGTGTCTTTTTGATAATTTCTCAAATTACAATTTTTATTGATTTTATCTCTCACCGAGTTGTATTTGTAAATTTATTTAATTGCATATTTATTTCTTATCAATTAAACTTGGAACTATTTTAAATAGTAATCGTTAACATTGTCGTATAGCTGCAATTTTTATAGACAAGTATATTGTAGTTTATTAAGTGATAGAAAATGCCTAGTTGGTTTATACATTTTCCTCATATTTATTATATACAGAAAATGATAACTTTTGCAAGTGTTCATTTCAAAATGCGGTATTCTAGGGTTTCCTGATGTAATTATTTATTTGGGGTTTAGAAATTTTGTTAGAATTTTGTTAAAATAGTTCAATTACTAACAATTGTTTACTATGGTATTGTTCCAGCAAACAGGAGAATGTCGCAAGAATCACAGACTAGTATGTGTTTCGTTCTTTAATTGCAATCACTACCAATAACTACCTTTATTTATTTCTAGCCTCTATGTTTTGTTCAGCGAGCTTTTCATGTATTCATCATATTGCTGATTACGATTCTTGACTCACGGTCATAGTTACTGATTAGCCCAGTATGCTTGTAAGTGGTGAAGTTATAACAAAGAGTTTACTCTGAAGAAAAGTCGCCTGGTGTGGTCTCTCCCATAGTGATCGCTCTTATCTCTCGGGTTTTATGTCCTGCTATGGTATCTCCTCCAGAGATAATTTCTCTGGTGATATCTCTTCCGCGGATAAATATATCAGTGATGTCTCTTTGATTTGATTTAATAGCTGAAATGGTTACAGATTCTGTGGGCTGAATAGGCAACGTCATATGAACCAACCAACAGCTGAGTAATTTCAATATATAACATATGAACCAACCAACTGCTGAATAATTTAGATATTTATCATATCAACTATGAAGTGCTACATATATCATTATTGTTATTTTCATTCAGAAAAATGAGATTTTCTTTTATCTGGAAATTTTCTTTGATTTCTATTTAAGTGTGTTCTTGTCTGTCAAACTATGGCTGGTGGTCAGTTAGTGACACGCTAACCTGATAATGACATGAATGACTGTTTCTGCATTTGACGTTCTAATTGTGTTCTGATAATTATTAATTTAGATGCCTATAACTCTATGTGTGTTTCATGTAATTACCTGTTGTGTTAAAATATTGATTTACAGAGGATAGGAAGATACAATCAGCATTCTGGTGATCAACTGGAACTGAATGTTTCAGCCGTTGAATATTTGGGGGTATGCAGCATTTATTATTCTTTAATCTGCTTACAATGTATAAAATAATTATATTTTCCATTATTCATAGATAAAATAGTTTTTTAGATCTATTACCAGAATTTGGTTGTTTAGAGTATGTTATCATATGAACATTAATATTTACTGATTAGATTGTTAATTTAGCTTAATACAATTAGCTTGCAAACATCTTTTGATTTCTTCAAAATTTGCACACAGAGTTGCAGTTGTAGATTAATTATTTTAAATGATCTTATATAATACTACATCAATTGCTTTCGTCTAATTGGTTATTTTAGCTCGTATCGTTCATTTTCAGAAATAGATCTATATTATTTTAATTGCAATTTTGCTTCTGTATCTCTGAACGTTTTCATAATAATAGTTAAAATTAGATTATCTTTTATATAGGACAAATTTAACGAGATCACAGAAATGCTGTGTAAGTTTGTACAATGAATGGTATATCGCACCTTTCACTAATCACAATCAACCAAAACATGCTAGACTTTGCTGATTGCTTTTGCATTCATGCGGTCATGAATAAATGGGCAGAATCAGTAGCTTGATTGATGGGTGTCCAACTAACAAGCAGTGCTGTGTAGGGTTAAAATCCAATGTTTTTGCGAGACGGAAAACTGACGCTTACTGTTCGTTAAGCTGGAGCTTTAAATTGTCAGTGAAATGATTGCAGAACAAGTACAACCTCGACTATCAGGAGGCTCGTAAGATGTTGGGCAGGTTTGGTTTACCGGGATACAGTCACACGATCAACATAAAAGATCTGTCGGGCGGTCAAAAGTCTCGAGTCGCTCTCGCTGATCTAGCCTGTAGAAAACCCGACGTCCTTATACTGGTGAGATCCTTGCTCTAGTATGTAAACTATAATAATTATCATAGTTAACAAACTATAATAATTATAATTATTATAGTTTGTGATCAACAAATTAATAAATTAATTAAATCAACGAATTAATTTTAATTAATTCGTTGATTCTTGCTTTGACTGATGAGCTATTAACTTCCTTTGGTGATTGATTAAATTCGTTTTGTTTATTAGTTCTTGACATATTTTTTAGTTCCTCTCCTCCTTCTGAGTTATTGGAAATTGTTAATGGTATGATTTTCTTTGAAATTTAAATCAATTCCATTTGAATGGTAATGCTTTGCTTTCTATTATGTTACTGACATTGCTTTGAGATTACTGCATCGTATTAATTAAACTGTGTCTCTAATATACATGTACATGTATGTTGTAGGACGAGCCGACCAACAATCTAGACATTGAGTCCATAGATGCTTTGGCTGAAGCCTTAAATGCCTTTAAGGGAGGTTGGTAGTTATAATTTAATAGTATCATATAGTAAATATTTAGCTAAAAGTGCTAATTAATTTTCGTACATATAAAATGTTGGATAGTTTTCTGAAATTTTCTGATGATATGGTGTGGGACAGGGAGGACTTGAGAAAGTCTATTGGTATCCCGACGCTGGTTAAACTGGCGTTTAAGGGAAGATGATGATGATGATGATAATATGTTGGATAGAAGCTTATGGTACAGGATAGGAATACTTATAATACTTACCTCCAATAATTACCCCGTGTTGTGTCCGGATTGTTTGAAGAATACACCAACCGGTGACAGCATGTGTCGTAAATGGCGACAAAGCAGTAAGAGCCACACCAACGTCAGTAATGACATTCGATTGTTAAACGCCTTAGACTCTAGAAATTACTATTACATTTTCTAATCCAGACCTTAGTTAATCTGATATTCAAGGGAAGATGATGATGATGATGATTAGTATTATCCATAATACCAGGTGCGTCCTTCCCCCTCCTAAAGCAACGTCGCATGCACGTGTTTTTTCCCCCCTTGCCTAACTCACTATGTGTAAATTTTTCCACTTCCCCCATTTTGTCAATGACACAACTTGCGTCGTTGACAAAATGGAAATTACTATAAAATAAGACTGTGTGGACGCCACTGAATGCTACTACAATGTTAAGTGAATGCTATTGTAGGCGTGGTGATAGTGAGCACGACGAGCGAGATGCTACTACAATGTTAAGTGAACGCTATTATAGCGAGATGCTACTACAATGTTAAGTGAACGCTATTATAGCGAGATGCTACTACAATGTTAAGTGAACGCTATTATAGCGAGATGCTACTACAATGTTAAGTGAACGCTATTATAGCGAGATGCTACTACAATGTTAAGTGAATGCTATTGTAGGCGTGGTGATAGTCAGCCACGACGAGCGACTGATCAGGGACGCAGGGTGTCAGCTCTGGGTGGTGCAGAACGAGAACATCGAGGAGGTACCCGGAGACTTCGATGACTACAGGCAGGAACTTCTCAAGTCGCTAGGAGAGGAAGTGGTTGTCAAACAACACGCCACTCCTACTGTTGAATATTAACAAGACTTCTTAGTTAGGAACTTTCGGAAGAGTTTTATTCATTGCAACTAATTGTCACTCGTACCGCATAGATTATAAATAAGTAGGACGTAAGAAGATATTAATTAATCATACTCTTTTGATAGTGATCAAGTTGGTTAGTACTCTTGCCTGTGAAACAGGAGACCATAGGTTCAAAATTCAACGTCTGACGGTACATTTGTGATACGAAAACAGCTGTTAAGCGTTTGCTCTTTACCTTTTAAAGCGAACCATATTGATTTAATGATAGATGTTGATTAACAATGTCACGTATGGCCATGATGGAATGTAAAGTATTTCAATTTGTTCAGGCTATTTAGCAACATGTTGTTAAGTAGCCTGTTGTTAATTGCTAGCTTGTGAGACTTCTGTGTTGCTTCTCTGTATCTTTCATTCGTATAATTAGAAGAATAGTAACATCGGCATCAATTATATGCTAGTTACGTCCAGTCTCATTAGTGTAATGGCAACGACCATAAATAAAATTATATATTGATCAATATTACATTTCTTTGTTTTTAAATATTTTGCAAAATTTAGCGTCCTTCAAACTCATTGATGAAGAATAATGTTAATTTAGTAAACGGATTCTTGCTTTACATATATTTGTGATTCTTTGCCTTAACCCCACTCGAAGTAGCATGAAATGGTGAAATATATGTTTGTAGAGGCAGTTTTTGCTACCTTAAAATTGCAGCTTTGATTTTTTTAATTGCTTTATCAGTTTCGCCGGCGTGCACAATTTCGCAAGTTTCTTGTTAATACTGAACTAATTTCAGTATTAACTTAGTTCCTCTTGAACTAAGCTTTTGTCTATGCTGAACTAAGCTGCTTTTAACTAAGCTGCCTGTTCATGTTGAGCTAAGCTGTTGCTTACGATGGACTAAGCTGCAATTTTATGTTATGCACTCTGCTGCTACATATTTATCAATTGAGCAGTTATTTACTTTCTTAACTACATTGCTCTCTTTACTTTGTAGCATATTGTGGATTTATCGAACGCTAATATCTAGTTAGCGATAATTCTAAAAGTCGAGTACCTGTCTATATTAGATAACAATCAATAATTTGCGGCTGTAATCTTCAATTAATATTTACAAAATAAATAATATCAAGTGAACTATTAACCCTAACTAACACAATGGCAGTCTTGCTAACGATAACAAGCTATGGATTAATAAGACTGTTAATAACAGCGGTGCCAGGTCAGTCCTGTGATGTCGAGAGAGTTGTGAGTTTGTCTGCAAATGGTACCTCGGCTCGTCAGCTGGCGCCCTCTCGTGCTCGACGACTGCATTGGCTACGTCGTTGTTGTGTCGCCGCTCTATGAGGGCCCCCGGTGGGTCGGGTTGGGCGGATTTAGGGGATTTCAACTCTACCAAATAGATATTGTATTTAACATTTTAAATCTGTTGGAAATAGAAATTACAGTATTTCATATCCGTGTGTCGGACTCCGTCAATAATACAACTTAAGGTTGAAGTACAACTTAAGGTTGAAGTATGCTTATTCCTCTAAATAAGCCATAGTCAAGTGTATTGTCAGTTTTCTATATCGAAAGCAATTGCACAGCCAGGCTTATCGGTTTATGTAGCTAACACGCCCCAGCTGAAATTCTTCTTTAATTTTCTATCCGCCAAGAAGTATGCAGCCATAAATAGCTATACGAGTACAGCCAGTGCATTAGTTACTGCATCTCTACAGCAGAACGCAGGCAACAAAACTTATAAAGCAAAGGCATTGGATTTGTGAAAAGTAGACTTAAATTTATCAAGTAGATCAGTTGGCATAGAATCCAGGAACTGATTTTTGCGGTTAGCAGAAATCCTGAAGACATTTTGTGGGTATGATCTTCGAAGAAACCACCCTGACATTGAGATTGTTTTATGATGAGAAATTTGATGTTAAAGCTTCATTTATAGTTTGTTGGTTTGTATTAATCAAACTAACTTAGTACCCCCATTAAAAACTCTTTGCATTTAGATGAATTATGTAAGTGGTCTACGGCATGGCTGGGGGGTCCGGACACCCCCTAGGCCAGCGACGTCCCTGCATAAACACCCGTTTTCCTACCGGACTATATTCTTACATATGGCTGGAGCCAAGGGCGATGTCGGTAAGACACTCGACCGCGGATCAGTATGTGCGGGTTCAAATCCTGGGCTCTCCCGTCACTGACATCGCTTTCGAGTGAGGAAACTGACGTTAACATTAGCTTTACTATTAGCTTTTTTATCATCATCAGTTCCTTGAGTTCTGTACAGAAAATAGGGCGGCAACATTCCTCCATTCGTTTCTATCATCAGCAATCTCCACAGCGTCTTCCATGAAATATTTAATGCTCTCTAATCCTTGTTGATCGTATTTAGCCAAGTACTTCTAGGTCTTCCTCGTTTCCTTTTTCCTTGAGTTGGCTTCCAGTTAACTGTTAATTCTCACATATAATTAATAATAATCATTAATCATCGTTACAATAAACAGTAATAATATCAACAGTTATAAAATAATTAATAATCTTTTATAACTGTAATTTAGCAGTAATACGTTAAAACGTCTTACTTCTTGCCAGCTCGACATGTGCCAATGTAACAGCAATACTGTTCTCCGCGTGCACTGTGTAGATTCTATAACTCGTCTCGATCGTTCTCTTCAAACACAGTCTAGTCTCCAGCATTCCATCTGTTCTTACCTGAAGCACAGCGAGTGTTATCATAGCAGTACTATAAGAGGCATCAGTGAATTATCTGAAGAGACGATCAGCACAAGCCCTGTAACCAGTCTTAAGCAGACTGGTTATAGAAGCTCTACAGACTCTGTGGTTGTAGGAATTGATTACCTGCTTATGTTTCCTTGGAACGTGTTTTTTCTAGAGAATAATGTTCATGAAACAGGCTTTACTATAGAGTATATGTCGCGGAATATAGATTACAGAAGTCACAACATTTATAGGTACTTTTATGTAGAGTCTAATTTATGCAGGTCTACTGTTTGGATGTCCAAATAGATAGAATGCTTGCTCGAGAAGCAAGATTGTATCGGTTCGAATTTCAGTCGGACCGTCTCTGACAGTGTCCCTCGTGAAGCATTAAACGTGATTCATCTAGAGTAACCGGCTGGAACCGCCCTCGGCGTGTTGTCAAGGACTAGGATTTCTGATAATCTGCAATCATTGGTTGAGCCAATGACATGGTGGGTTATACTTCCTACCACGTATCATAATATGAGAAATTCATTTCCATCCTCGTCACTGACATGATGTCGAGACTTAAAACTATCGTTAAACTCGGCTTTGCATCTTTCATCAAATCTGTTTCTAGATCTGTTTTATATGTTATTAGATTTAAAATGCGGCTCTTCTTTGCAAAAATATTAAATACTGAATCTAGATGTATATGTACATCTAATTTGGATTAGCACACGTGAACTGTTTATTGTATAGTTTACAATACATTTATGCTATCAAATCTGCTAGACTAAATATTTTGCATATAGGAAAATTTGTGTCTTTTTCTTTAATTTTTTAATTTCGTTTTGTTTGTTTGTATATTTGTATCTGCCATATAATGGTGAATAAAAAATATATAGCAACCAGCGCTCATATCCTCACCATTACGATGGTCCAGTACTGATCGTTGCCGCTCGCAGGTCCGCCGATGGTTGTGCCGTTGTTGCCCACCTGCCAGTAGAGTGCCGTGAGCGCGGGCCTTGCTTTTACAACACAAGAGAGGTGCACATCCTTCTCTCCCAACTCAGCCGCTCTGGCCTTGCAGTTAACAATGGGGGCATCTGTAACATAAAACGCCAATTGATAGTGTTGTAAAATCGTAATCTATGACATTGACAATTATAGAAGCACCACGTCCGTATCTCCACGCAGACCCAATTTTAAAATGTCAACCTTTGTACCTTGCATTCGCAGAATCGCATCATCTGGAGTGCTAAAACAATTTACCTGCTTAGCAGCTCTAACCTTACATTAGGACACCAGTGACGGTCAACAGATAGGTTTAACACTCACATATTAGCATGAAAGAAAACTACAGTAGGTATCTACAAAACTACAGTAGGTATCTACACAACTACAGTAGGTATCTACAAAACTACAGTAGGTATCTACTGTACATTTTGTCAATATTTTCATAGGACTGACTTTGAGCCTTAATTGTTTCACCACATTTCTGTTTTTCTAAACTGGTTGTATGGAAGGGCTCTATCAGAGATTTTAATACAACAAAAATCATGAAATAAAATTAAATCGCAATTGGAGATAGAGTAAACTAAGGAACTGTAGCTTTTTAGTTCTATTTGGGCACAATAACATCAACGCAAAATTAAAATAGTACATAGGCTCTGGTTGCTTTTTTTAAAACAGTAGGCCATATCAAGAGAAGATGAATTTTCAGAAGTACATTTTAGACAAATCAGGCTGGTGCAAGTTAACACGATTGCTATCAGTACGCCTACAATTATTCGACCGTTTGTTTGAGAATTTTCGATAAGAGAATGTAACCCAATAATTCTAAGCATTCTAAACCGCTATCCAGATACCTTTCAGCACAAAAGATCGTTGAAGTCACAGTATAGAAACCTCTACCCCGGAGATTAGACTGTAGATTGACTGTAATGTGATTGAGGAACCCATTCTAAGACAAGTAGCCGTCGGTCAGATTTATTAGGACAACGATGATGCTTTTTCGCACTATATCTCTTCCTAAGGTCTATTGTCAAAATTGATGTTAGTTTCATTTCTGTCTTCAGACGAATATCGGTCATGGATGAGTCAGGATTCGAACCGTCAAAGAACTGATCGCGGGCTAAACAAGACTAAGAGCAGAATAAATTTAAAATGTATATTTGCTGTTCATAATAGGCCTATTTCAAAGTCCCATTTGGTAACACATTTATGATTTATATGTTATACTTTAGGTATCATGCTTAGTGTCGTGATACCTAAATATTTTATCTTTTTTACCTATGTCAAGATTGCGACATACACAAAAAACTACATAATTGTGTAATATTGACTGACGTTACAATTTCTTTACATTATACACTTGTGTGACCTCAGTTTAACTGGTTTCTGTAAAATACTAGTCTAAATATTTTAATACCGAAAAATGTTTGCTTGAAATAGGCTAAATCTTAAAATCTTTATAAAAATGAATGAGAAAAAAAACAATTTGCTTTAAAGCTTAACAAGGCCATATATAAGAATAGTTTATTTGAGACGCCTATTTTCTATTCATTGTAAGAACTGAGCGGTCAAATTTATTATTTTTCATTTCAATTTTGCTAGCTAGCGAATAATCGTAGCAAATAGATCTACTGTACATCCCACAGACAACTAAGATTTCTTTTAGTAGAAAACTACATTCGTTATTAGAATAATAATTTTATCAGTGAATAAGCAGGAATTAAATCAGTATCAAAAATCATAAATCAACATTCTATATATTATCAGATAATATATTAGCTTAAAATGTTATCACTTAATCCACAGTATTAATTTCATATTTATCAGAAAGGTAAGCTCTTTATATTTACATATCTAATATAAAGTTGATAGCCCATAACATAGTAGATATACAGTAAGTTATAAGATAGTGAGTCGCTAAAGTTAGTTCTTTTACCGAATTATAAGAATATAAACAACTGTGCTAATAATTATAAATGCATGTATATTATAATGCTTGTAAGAAAAGACTACATTAAGGCATATTATACGATAAAATTTATCTTCTCTAAACATTTTAGTCTTTAATAAACTAATGACAATATTGAAAACTTGAATCCTTATACATTGTGCAGAGCAGATTAACTCACATCGATGTCAGATAACATAATACTAATTAGGCTCATATACATGTATATAGACTATAAACGGGAGTATATACTGTACAATATATGAGGATTATACATATATATATATATATATATATATATATATATATATATATATATATATATATATATATATATATATATATATTTATATTTATATATACATGTATATATATATGTACAGTGGCGGATCCAGGGGGCCTGTGAGGCCCAGGGGGCCCGGGCCCCCTGGGCCCGACGATAAAAATGTTTAAATAATATTTTCATTGTTTCTATGGCAATTTCTAGGTGTAAATATGTTTTAGGGGCGTTAGGGTTGTGGGGGGTGGGGTACCAGAGGGAACTCGAACAGTCCGACTACCTCGAATTTTTTTCAAATATGAGCCCCACTAGGGGCCAAGTAATGAAAGGGGGTTCAGTAGCTCTCAATTTTCATTTTAACCACTGAATAAGAGAAAAAAGGGTGTATGTAAAAATGTGAGCTCTGTCCCGGAACAATAGTGCAAACTGAAAGGGGCTTAAGTCCCCTACCGCCAAAATTAGGTCACTTTTTCAATTCGTCTAGATCCGCTTAGTTTCTTCTGAAGTGAAAAATTAGCCTACTTTTTCCTAAGAAATGTTGGATTTTAGGCATTTTAGGTTTTCTTCTCACTTTGGTACGGATATGAGTGGGGGGGTTAAGATACGGGGATACACTCACTCTATGAGCCGAGCGCAGTATGCTGAAAAATTTTGAGCCCCCACACAGCATTTTTTCTGGTTTTGTCACATGTCCCGAAAAAGGCGAAGAGTAAGCAAAAAATGTGTACTCTCAAAAAAAAATTCGTCCCCCTTAAAAAATTCCTGGATCCGCCCCTGTATATGTACAGGGTGAGTAAAAAAATGGGTACACCTGCAAAAACTTTTAATATCTCCGGCTATTGTTAATATTTTCCAATAAAACTTTTACCAATTACTAATGGACTAATTTCGAACAGGGTGGCCTATTTTCATCCAATTTAGTACATAGATTGGCCAGTTATGCAAGTTTTAGCAGAGCAACCCCCATTTTTTCAATGTACTGTAAATATAAATTATATTTTATTTTATTTTAATTTTGGCTCTGAAAAGGGCCGTTGTAGTGGTTCAGAAAGAATCAGTTTTATCAGCTAGCATTGCTGACTATTCGATATGCTTTCCTCCCGCTGCTACGCAGGACTGCAGTCCTTGCAGTTCCTTTCGGAACGCTAGGACATCCTTGTTGATTCCAGCTTGGGCACTCTCTCAGATTGATTGTAACACTTCCTGTAGTTCTGTCTTGTATTTAGGCTTCTACTGGTGTTTCTGATACAGATGTAGCATGGTTCCCCAGACATAGTAATCCAGAAGATTTAGATCGGGAGAATTTGGATGCCATTCATTCTTCTTAATGAAATCCGGGTTTCTCTCGCTGATCCATTCCTGTGCATGACGAGATGCATGAGCCGGAGTACCATTCTGCTGAAATATGAAACCATTTGGTAGAAGAGCATACCAATCATCAGACAGCTCCGGAAGCAAAATATTGACGTAATACTGAGAGTTCACTTTTACCTTCTCGTCAATGAAGTGCAATCTGCCCTTACCGTTGTAGCAAAGGCCACTGTTAGGTAAAAATGGAGGGTTGCTCTGCTGAAACTTACATAACTGGCCCATTTATGAATCAAAATGGATTTGAAATTGGCCACCCAATCAGCAATTAGTCCTTTATAATTTGATAAATGTTTTATTGGAAAATGTTAACAATAGCCTCAGATATTCAAACTTTTTGCAGGTGTAATCTTTGTTTTTACTCACCCTGTATAATATATATATATATATATATATATATATATATATATATATATATATACTATTATATACTGTATGTAACTGTAAATCAGTCTTCCCTATTTTCAATTCAAAATGAACAATTTCGAGTTTCACAGCAATACAGTTTTCACACTTAAATGTGTCTATCAATTCAAATAACTAATACGAAATGAAGTAGCCAGAAATTATGGCTTTCTTGTCTAATACTAAATAAATGTATAATAAATTGTCTCCCTTCACGTTTCTTAGCTAAATAATTAATGCATTGTTTGAAGCGCATATAATAAATAGACCTATTCTAGTGTCATTCATTTATTTAACTCTCAAATTTTATTCTATCGTCAATATTTTTTAGTAAATCCGAATCCACCAATAAGACACCACATTTCCTCAAATACATTCTCACAAAGTTAAAATGACTTATTGTGAAAAATGTTTAGACCAAATTAAAATTTACGCACTCCTAATCCTCCGTGACGCGTACAACTATTGAAATGCTTTGTCAAACCGTGACGGTTATTGTTGATAGCTTTAGGTTTATTCTAGTAATCGTTAAGACTGACAGATTGACGCTGCAATCAAAGATGTCGAGATGAAGACATCGGATATTGAATCCACCATCCAATATCTATTCACGAATCTCTTGTAATTGAAAGGAACCGATCATGAATGATCATGTATGGAAGTTGTTTTCTGGATAGAATTCATTCCTCTTACCTTCTCAAACAGGGATTCCATCAACTTTAGAAAGCATCGCACGATTGTCACTAATGCAATTAAATTTTTATTATTCCCTTACGTGACGCAACAAATTGTAAATGTATGAAGCTTGCAATTTCAAACCGGAGTCAATTTCAAAATGTAATTGTCATTTGCTGGGCCAATATTCTTTCCTATTCTTGAGTCATTATGTTGATAAGAAAATTTAATTTGAGAGCGTAAGATTCTGAAGATAACTTTTTCGTCTTAACCCATTTTGATATGTTGCTCGGACTGAGAGGCAAATGTCGTCCAGTTTCAGGTTTTGTCTCCACTCTGTGAATGCCAATTGACTCCCAATGAATGCCTATTTGAATTTCAGCGGAAAAAGTAGGCCTATATATTAGCAAAATGAAATGGCTTGTAATTCTCTGTATGTCAATAGAAAAAGACTAGAACTAGAATTCAAAAACGGTTGAAAATTAAAATGTCTTTTTATGTAAGCCAGTCTCCTTTTAAAAAAGTACGTAGGCCTATGTTTCCCTTCAGCAAAAACATCAGCATTTGCACTCTCCCAGTCCAGTAAAATTAGTTTTCTTAAAAGAAGCAACTCTTGCTGGTGCATCATAAATAATGAATCACATACTCTATTTAACTTGGACAAATACTAATTTATTTCTCTTTCCTGCAGTAAATCTCATACCCATTTCTTTTGCTCTTAGATGTCATTATTGATTTATTACAACTGTCACGTCTTCTTTACATATATAATCCCTTTTACACTCACTACTAAAATGTTCTTATGGCAAGCTCGGAAATCATTTCTTTGTCCTTGGATGTGTTCGCTATTACATTATATACTTTCACTTCTTCCTTCCAGAGAAACTCAAAACTTATTTCTAAATTTTAAAGAAATGTCTATTACAGTTGATATTATAAACTACATTTCAAAGTGAACAAGCAACATGCATGGTGACTTCTCTTATTCTCTTAGATGCTGTTCCTTATACGGTAAAGTTGCTTAGTTAGTGGAACCATGAAGTCATGAATGTACCTTATAAGTTTATAACTATTCATCAAATGATGAACTGGATGTCAAATCCTTCTTAATTTGCTAATACTTGTAGTGTGAAAGTATTAAAATAAACTTATTAAGCATAGTGTTACATGGTATAAAACAATCGTCAATGCGACCGGGAGTAATTAATTAAATAATCAGTCTCATACTATATGTATTTTACACTCACATTAATTAGTGCCACAATCTGTGACTAAATTAATAAGCAGCATAGTTATTTAGCATAGTTATTTAGATATTTATTTATTTATTCATCTGTAACCAAAGAAATGCCAACGCCAAATCACCTACCGTACCTGTAAGAATCTAATTATTTGTCTTTCAACTGTCGTAATAGCAAACACTAAAATCATTGGCGCTCTAACTAATCGCCTACGCATCAAAGCGCGTTATAGTTGGCCCCATACCAGTTGACAATATACACTTCACCATCCTAAATGCGCTTCTATAGATCTTACAAATTATATAGAACTAAACAAAATTGTTAAAATTTATTAGCTTTTTTGTTTATTTATTTCATAGTACAGTATATTTACTATTTAGGCCTATAACAGATTGTGGAGCAACTGAACGTGTCACGCAAATAACTTTCTATACAGACCTAAATCCCGCATGTATCAGTTGAAATCCCCCAGTTAACATACGTATGTAATGTAAAAATATGAAGCATTTTAATTGGCCGAATTATCAAACTTAGGATCTAAGTCATAGATATGTGCACTTAGCCCTAATGAACCGTGAGTCCTGACATTAATCTGCATTTATGGTTTGTATATTTTCGACGGAATATTAAACAAAATCCATTCAAAAATTATTTCTATAACTATAATCAAGTGACTGCAAAAAATTTCACATCTGACGGGATGTTTGTAAATATTTTAGAAATTTAAACTTTTCTTTAAATTTCTTAGTATTCACTTTCAGACGTTGACTTTGCGGCCGGGAAATTCTCGTAATTTCATCTCAGATGAGCGAAAGAAAAGTATCGGTCTGCAACTCATAGAGAACCCCAGCTTTTAATAAGAATAATGGAGTTGGTGGAGAGCGAAGGCTAGACTTAGAGCTTGGAAACTGGGGACCAATGCTTTAGCGAAGATTAGCGACTTAGCGTAGGGCAGCTGACATTTTCTTTTGCAGTAATTGTGTCAAATTTCAGGAAATATTTATTTGATTCCAAAAGTTTGATGACCTCTACCCATTGAGATATGAATTCAATCTTACAATAATGAGAGTGAAGGTTAATGACATGTATTTTACGAATTATTGTTACAGCTCGATAATGCAACCATTGTTTTCAGTTATGGGAATTAATGTTAGGCCGCATCGTTGAACGATATTTTATATTTAATTGCTCTCATATGTGCTATTAGATTAGCTTAATTATGAATAATAATTTGATGCTATAGACCAGCAGGATCACTGAAACAAGAAAACAATTCCCAATAGCTTCAATCCTTTTCATCAAATTAACTTTTTATTTCATAGACAAACAGTCCACTAGCCGTATTAAATGTTAAATTGTAAGTTTATATTTTTCCTGAAGAAGGCAGCATCCAGTTTAGGGAAGGATTGGATAGAAATACATGAGGATGGACGACATACATGTATTTGCGCCTGTGCCTCCATATTTTAGCGATGAGAAGATATGGTCCCATGTGTTTAGTGCTGCAGTAGAGCACTCGTATCCCCTGACATCAACACTGACTGCGTGGCTTTGTAGAGGCCAAATAAATCCTACATCAAGATCAGTCGAGTGATGGACTGATCGGTTACAGTGTTAACTCTGAGGCAATGGGCGCTCGATTTAAAGTTAATTTTAGCGGTAAAAATACACGAGTCGTAAGAGGTGACTAAAGAAGAACTAGGGAAGGAAACAGAAAGTCACCTAGCTCCGACTCTACGTTATTCCGTAGCAAGGTTACATTAACGTGTGGGTAAGGCTGAGTCTTTTGTGAAGAGATTAACTCGCAAATCGATGAAGTTCTTTTAATATATGGTGAAAGCAATATATTGCAGTACTACACTTTTTTAGAAAACAGGACAAAAATTAACGAATATATCTTAAATCTGTTTAGAATAAATCTAGGTAGAATATTTTGAATTGTAACGTATCAGTAAATAATACTGTCTGATGAAATATTAACACACTGTATAATTGAATATTAAGACTAATCACAATTAATTTTAAACATCTTGCATATAAATGTTTTCAAAACATCGATCTATGATTATTCGTAGGAGCCCCACTACACAACATAAAATGCAAAAAATAGGTCCACAATAAGCCCTTTGATGGATTATTCTATTCGAAAAAGAAATTAGTCTAAGATATATGATCATGTAGACTAAATTAAGAAACTTATTTCAAAAATTCTATTTTCTCAAACAGATGTTCAGCAAAGTAACACAATTTTCACGAAGTCAAAAGAATAAATTTCAGCAAGTTCAATGTACTAGAATAATCTAAGGAATAAATCAAGCATCATTGAGTCTAGGCCATCTTTTTCATTGTGAACATTTTTCTGTTCTCACTTAGTTATAAATATGACCCGCAGGGCTTAAAATTTCCCGAGTGGCAAAGAACGTAGATTGAAAGCGGAGATGAATAAATCCAGCATCTACATCTAACTGAAGAATCTCGCCTTAGAAATTTTAGTAGACAAGATCACGCAATTTGTTGTTGGTATTGCAGTATTGAAATTGGTCTATGCAGACTCATATTTGTCGAATTTAGCAGATCGTCCTGCCAAATTTAATAACATATAACAGAATAGTATGTAGATTTCATAACATGTAATATGAGTCTGTAATAGAAGTTTTAAAAAATGAGGCTTTAATAGCTTGATATTGTAAATAAAGGTATTGATCAAACCGTTCGAGCTCAGTACAGTAAATGTTCTATTTGAGACCAAAGTCTAAATGAGCATAATCTCATTAATAATATGTGATTAGATTTAAGATAACGACAAGGAGGTATCGTCGTCAATAAGGTAATACCTCATATGTGACAAAATTATCGATTTTGATATTATTTCTCTATTCAATAGATATCTCATATATGCATGTCCCTGCAAAATCTCATAATTGTTCAGCGATTCTAAAAAAAGTTATAACCATCACAGTAATACCTCGTATGTGTCTCAGTTCAACAAAAGCTCATATGTGAAATTTAAATGCCCTAACAGGTAATAGCATGTATGGCTTGACGTACTAGATTCCAACAGTTTTGTAAAAAATGTAAGTTTTCTTGTTACCTCTTAATTGCCTTAATTGGCTTGAGGAAGCCACCTCCCCTCACCATTTGCATAACAGGTTTAGCTTGTTTCCACCCACACCCCCCTCCCCATTCCTTTCATATCTTCCATTATGGATTCTTTGTTAGCAATATCAGTGACTTAATTGAATCACAGTCAAAACCTAAGGATGAAGCCACCTTTTATGTAATTGTTAGCGAATTATGTAATTGTTAGAGTGTAGTTTATTGAAAAGATACTTTATCAAATAATGCTGCACATTCTAAAA
The DNA here is from genome assembly GCA_905160935.1 of Enchytraeus crypticus. NCBI lineage: Eukaryota > Metazoa > Annelida > Clitellata > Enchytraeida > Enchytraeidae > Enchytraeus > Enchytraeus crypticus. The sequence continues at coordinate 1,276,138 of CAJHZI010000547.1, read as the reverse complement.
AGTGGGATAAAAGAAAGATTTCATTTGAGCAGAGATTAGAGGACAAAAGCAATAGGCCTAGTGGCTATTCCACATCTAAGACTCAAAAAAAATACCCATGACATTGAAAGAAGCCCAAACATAATTGGAAAACGTTGTCATCCTCAGTCTGCTCATAAATGTAAGACACAAATAAGTTTCAAATGTGCTGTAGTCACAAAAGAATGCAGGGAGAAAATGCCCAGTTGAATCTATAAAAAAAATATTTGTGAGAGCACAGGTAGACTGCAGACCAGCTATCTGAAGGAGAAAGGATGCACAAAGAAGTGCAGAGAAACGTTGGAAGATGCTAAATCCTTTCTTCCTACAGATAATGGAAACAAGTTTGCGTATGTAAAGGGACGTTATTGAATACTTTAACATTGGCGAAGATCGATTCAGACGCTGGACTGCTGAAGATTTGCTGACTGAAGATGATGCAAATAAACCGGTTGATCGAATGAATGTTATAGGCAGGGAAAAGGTAGTGCATTGGTTAAGTTTTCAAAAGTACGTAGCCACTTTTGTCGAGCATCCAGCATGAGATTGTATCTCGAAAGTACATTTAGAAGTCTGAAGCATATGTAGACTTTCAAAGATGCGAAAATAGTAATAATCAGATAGTTAGCTTTAGTACATTTTTGAAGGTGCTCCAATCTGAAAAATAAATATACACTTACCTCGTAAAGACCAGTGCGATATGGTATGTGGCAAACGACAGTTGTGACTTGCCAACAGTTGTGATAAGCATGGACCTATGGGTGTTTTACTGAGTCCAAGACTTTCAGCCTCAGCTGTGTTTTGCAAGCAGAAACTCAAGGTGCATAATTTTACAATATACCGTATGACTGACAGTGCTGTGGAACTATATGTATGGCACGAGAGAGAGGGCAGCTTAACATCAAATGAGTTTCTGTCTTGTAACATATCGTAATTGAAGTCACTCTCCAATTTTGTGACAAAAGTCATTCTTAATTCAACGGATGTGGTTATCGGAACAGAAACAAGGTTATTGCCAGTGCTCATAGTGCCTATGCTAAAGGAGAAGAAAGGTGACAGCGGAGCAGCTAATTCTTGAACGTGGTCATACTCTGATGGAGGCTGATTCTGTTCACTCAACGCTAGAGCAAATGTTTGGGAAGGCAAATGTATAGGCCCTATTCCCCTGCAGATTATTTAGTCCTAATGCGATTAACAAGACCAAAGCAGTCCAGTGAATTCTGTTGACCACAGATTTTTCTGAGATAGAATGACATACCGAGCCACTTCGCATCAATTCGTCCAGGCGGAACCGGGAATGATCCATTGCTTACAGATACACGCGCACTTCGCTATGAAACTGCAGGAGAAGTTTTGTACAAGTTAAGACATCGTGATACCTGGACCACGCTTCCATCCAGAAGACGTAAACTCAGCTACCATCTCCGCTCATTGCATGCAGACAAGTTACACATTAGTGATGACAAGTTTCAGCAACTTCAGGAACTTAAAATGCTAATCCCATAAGAATATCAGGATATTATGTCAGTCTATTGCATGATTAACAGCATGATTCAATCAAGAGTAAATCAGTGAGGATTTAATGTTCTTTTCCCCACCCAAAGGCGATGTAAGAGCCATAAGTATAGAATGGTTAAACTTTATGTATATTACATTTAATGTACAAAATGTTACTTCAAGTGTGAAGTTTCAGTACATTCGAGAGTTTGATTGTTGCTGTGGCAAAAAATGTGGATTTTATAAACTTGTATGTGACATTGGAAAGATTTAAAAGGTTTTTTAAATTTTATTACCATCTGCTTAATCATTCGATATTCTGAGTGCTTAATAAATGTAACCTTGATGTAGGTTCGCTGTTTATCGGCATTAGTGGTGTTTTATCTATAAATGCAATATCTCATATGTGCAGGCAAATCTCGAAATACCTCATATGTGCGTAAAATTTTGTTTTATCGATTTTATTAAAACATCATCAAAGCAATCAGTACAAGCAATACACAATGTCAAATAAGCCACAATTGTTCACAAAATACTAAACTAAAATTGGGTCAAATGATTCTAACAAGTTTTTTGTGTTTCCTGCACAATTATCATTTTTGCACATATTATGTTTTACCTTATTGACGACGGTATACTGTTAAGTCTCTCTCTCTCTCTCTCTTCTATCTCTCTCTCTCTCTTTCTCTCTTTCTCCCTATCTCTCTCTCTCTCTCTTTCTTTAGCAGTAGGCCTTGGCCTATATTTGCTATATGAAAACCGGCTTACAGTTTAGCTCTATAGAATTTCTATTTCCATAGACCTACAGTTATGTCAGCTATGATCAACCTTTATATGCTTAACTGGACCATACAATTCTTCAGCAGCGAAGGGAGCGATGTTAATATTTTTGAGGTGAAAGGCTGTTGGTCAGCGGGGTGGTCAATACCTAACGACTTGATTTATTCAGGATGCGCCTGACCGCCGATCATGACCAGCACTGGGCAGGAAGCGTAGGGTCAGCGCCAGTTGGGCTTCCTTCGACAATAAAGTAGGCCTAACATTGAGTTATCTTTACGAAAGTGGGAAAGTTTATTTTAAATACATGAAATATTATTATTAGGCCTATTAATATTAAATTATTAAAATATAATTTTAAAATCATTTAAGATAACTTTAATTTTATGTTGAAGACTTGAAGAGAAACAGAAAATATACATGCAGGAGATTGGGTACTTGATCTTAATTTATTGCCAAAATAAAAGTGATAGATTAAAATTTTCAGTAAAAAAATTGATGAGGCCTATTTTGATTAAAATTAATTATCATTCATGAATGATTTCCCCGTGTTGTGTCCGGGTTGTTTAAAGAATTGACTACATGTGTCGTAGAAGGCGACTAAAGCACGAAGATCCATACCAACTTCAGAAAGGTCATTCGGTTGGTGAACGCCTCGGCTGCAGAATTTGATACAAAACTTTAAACGAATGGAAAAGTCATAAAATTAAAAAAGACATTAAATGAAATACAATAACACTATGTAAAGCTAAATAGTACAATACAATTATATAACATATTATAGTACTAAGGCAATTTCATGCATTATAATTAATTATTTTAGTATATTACTAGAAAGCTTTTAGTACTTATTAAAAATCTAATTGACTGGCATTACTTTTCCTTAGCACATTTTTACTTCTTCACAGCATGTTTCTTTTGCAGATTGATCTGGGTGAATTGATCTGTAGTGATGCGTGCTGTGGGAAAATCCCTGATATCATCCTTGGATGAGGACACGGACTTTAAACCTTTATCATTGTTATTACTAGTGATATATAGAAGTTGCCATAAGCTTTAATCCATTTCTTCTAGACGCAGTCAATGATATCTTAGATTTAAAATAGACTATACAGCTGTATAGCTGTAAATAGTCAGTATACTGTACATGTGTGTGCATACTGACAGCAATTCTATATCACTGAATTTGGTCAGCGGAATAAAGACTGAGAACGTTACGATCATGAATGGTAACAAAGAATATAATAAATAAGATAATTGAGATCTATAGGCCTACCTTTATTTCTTTGGATCTAGTCATGAACACAACAACTGATGCAATGGTATATTTTCTTACTCATTCTCCGCTCTTACTCTTATCAAAGAGTACGCCATTCTTCTAGCAAAAAATCTATTGTAATCAAGATTAAGATTTTTTCTAAAAAACCTTTACTAAAAAATCTACATGAATATACAAAGAGGCGTAAAATGGCCGAAATAGAGCGATGATTAAAATGAAAATTATCCCTGCACATAGGCCTATGCAGGGATCTTAATCCATAAGTTTGTTGGAACAATTTTAGAAAGCACCATGGACACATGCGCGTCTTAGCATCAATTGAAAATTAACATCCTTGGAAAAATACCCTCGCCTCTTTTCCTTTGAACTCTTGCTAAGGATTAGATTCAAACACTAATCCCTATTTACTGGTACGTAACCACTAAGCTATAGGCCAATATTATGTACAGTGTACTGTGTACTTATGTACAGTGCATTTAATACAGTGTACTATGTACAACCCAGTCACTGATCACTTCACACTGAACACTCAAAGATGCCTATTGTAAAACTAAATGAAAATAATTAGCCAATAGTCATACTTTTGCGATCATTGGATCGTCTCTAGTGTACCAACAGCTCAGTACAGTGGATAGAGAGTCGTGTCTAGAGTACCAACAGCTCAGTACAGTGGATAGAGAGTCGCGTCTAGAGTACTAACAGCTTAGTACAGTGGATAGAGAGTTGTATCTAGAGTACCAAGAGCTCAGTACAGTGGATAGAGAGTCGTGTCTAGACAGATCAGTACAGTAGATAGAGCGCCGACATATTTATCATGACCAACATCGAGTCCATTTGATTAATGGCAAAATCAGATCATCGCTTCTCGTCCGCCTGGAACGGAGTGATTTATGAAACGAAATATGAATTTAAAGAGCTTGAGACTGGAGTAACGAGGTGAAATATGTGCAATCAATTGAGCCGAGATCAATTTATTACTCGCTTGATTCGTGGAAGTGTTGCTGCCATTGAAAAATGCAATCGTAGAGATATACTTGGTAACTAGCCGAGGCAAAATTGAATGCACTTAACAGAGTTACAATATAGGACTAATTGCTACATTAATATGTTCAGTTACGTATAAAATATTTTCATTTCATTTTTAAAAATTAGTATAACGTTCGATTCTAAATTAGATTAAACTTTTTTCAACTCCCAAGTAAACCTGTAAAATTAGACCCCACAATAATGGAACTTTTTTATTCAAAAGATCTGGTTAACTGCAATGTATCACTATACTTCTTCTCTTCTCTAAGTGCCGTGCCGTTCCAAGCCTGGGCGATCATGGTCATACTCCTCCATATGTCTCTGTTCTTTGTTGCTCTGATCATCTCTGTTTCAGTTAACTGCATCCATTTGCTAAGACTCTTAATATACGTCATTCGATGTCGACCCTTGCATCTTTTTCCTTCTATTATTCCTGTCGCTACGGTATTTTCAACTATTTTGTTCCGCATAATGTGTCCGAAAAATTTCATCTGTTGTCGTCCTATTCGGTTCAAAAGGTCACGACAAGTTGACATTCTTTGTAAAACATCTTCATTTTTAACGTGGTCTTTATAAGATATACGTAGCATTCTTCTATAAAGCCACATCTCTGTTGCCTCAAGTTTCGATTCCATTACAGAAGAGATTGTCCAAGCTTCACTTCCATATAAAAATATTGGTTGAATATAGCATTAAAGAAGTCTTTTTTGGTATCAATTGATAATTTATGGCTTCTAAAAATCTTTGACATTCTGTCATATGCCTCCTTAGCCATGGTTATTCTTCTGTTTATTTCCTCGTCACATTTCCCATTTTGATGAATAAGTGACCCTAAATTTATGACTGATTCGACTTGTTTTACATTTTGTACCTCTTTCACTGATTAAGCATGGCTGTGGAATTTTTAGTTTGCTAACTGTCATGCATTCTGTTTTCTTCATATTTATATATAATTCACTTGCCTCACTATGATATATTACAATATCCAACATCACTATACTACGACATGCTTGAACCAATAGGTAGTTCATGCCAATATCAAAGTACCGGTAATCAAAGTACCCAGCATAAAAAATGTCCTTGTTTGTACTTTTAATCATTTGGACCGAAAATACTGCACACGAAAGTTCAACTCATTTAAAGACCAGTTAATAAAAATTAAATGACCTAACCTGCTTAAAACTGTCATATTATAAACTGAGTTAGTTCTGTTTACAGCATCAACAACAGCAACAACAATAATAACAACAACAGTAAAGCTAAAGCTAATGTTAGCGTCAGTTTCCTCACTCGAAAGCGATGTCAGTGACGAGCGAACCCAGAATTTCAACCCAGCACATACTGATCCGCCGTCGAGTATCTTACCGACATCGCCACAGAAGCATACAAAAATGTGACATACAGTAGATAGAAAAAGTAGCTTACGTACGCTGTACGAATATCGGCAAGATGGACGCCTGCTCGCCCAGACCAGGCACCGAGGCGACGCACCTGAACTCCTTCCCGTCGTCCTCGGCCAGCAGCTCCCGGTACACCGCCGTCGTCTCGCTCCTACACTCGGGCACGCGTAGACCCCTGGGTCCCGAATCCTCCCTGAAGTACACCATTGTGGTTGTCTCCAGCTTCACCCCGAGATCTTTGCCGCCGAGGGTCAGACTGGCCTCTGCAGGTGGATACCCGCCTTCGACTGTGCATCTCAACCTCACTGGCTGACTCTGTAGAAAGGTTTGAGCTGCATAAGTAAAGGATGGATCGCTTGGACGTGAGAATGTTTTTTTGTCGATTCTCTGAAGATATTCTGATAGTGAAGACTGGGATTCGTTGAAGGCAGCGAGATGTACGGTGAGAATTGGAGCTGCAAACGAATAAAATTTAGCAGAGATTTCTAATTTAATTATCGCAATATTCTATTTATTCTTATTTTCCCTTCAGACGGGTATAAAAGTTTAATCCAGACTTCAAGCGAGTTGCAGACTTCAGTTTAGTTGCAAGCTAATTATTTTAATAATTATTTTAATAATTATTTTAATAATTATTTTAATAATTATTTTAATAATTATTTTAATAATTATTTTAATAATTATTTTAATAATTATTTTAATAATTATTTTAATAATTATTTTAATAATTATTTTAATAATTATTTTAATAATTATTTTAATAATTATTTTAATAATTATTTTAATAATTATTTTAATAATTATTTTAATAATTATTTTAATAATTATTTTAATAATTATTTTAATAATTATTTTAATAATTATTTTAATAATTATTTTTAATTAATTATTTTAATAATTATTTTAATAATTAGCAAACCCAATTGCTTGGAAATACGCCAAACATCGCCCCCCATTATGATATAATGCAGTGATTTGTATTTTAAAATTGTGGAGAAATATCATTAGTTAGCTCCTTTAAATGAAATAATAAATATAAATGAAATTTTACTTTGAAAGACCCATTCTAATGTAGTGTCTTTCTAGGAGACGAAATTTCGAGTCTATTTTGATAGTCATGTTTATTTCCATGTATTATGTCATAAGTACTACTGCCCCAGTTGAAAACTATCTCCGATACATAGTTAACTTGGTGGTTTTTCTACTATCTGCCGACTTGTATTCGATTATCCGGGGCCTTGACCTGAAATCACTTTTATTTGATGTAAAAACTTTTAGCTCTAGAAGCAATTTAATCAAAGAATCAAGTCCCCTCTTGGTATCTATTTGAAATTGTTTAAATTAAGCAAATCAATATCCGAGAATATGACATGGCTACTAAAGATATGTTAAATCTGAGTAGTTTAGAAGTGTAATCTATTCAATGCTTAGTAATAGAGTAAAATGCAATTAAGGTAGCTGAGGATTAGATTACCTGTAATACGTGAACAGAAAGCTACGTGATCAACAAATCCATCACTGAAAAGATTTACTGAACATTAACCAGTCTTAGTTACAAAGTAGTTCGTCTTATCCTACTTCCTTTTTACTTTGAGATTACATTTATATGTCAATATGTCACTTAAATGTTGATGAAGTAAATTCTATAACAGCTTTCGAGGAAGTCAAGAATTAGGTCTCTTATGTACAATTTTGAAGACAAATATCGTGATATTTTCGTAATCTTCTGTTTGAAAGAATATGGTATGAATTTCATGTTGCATCTAGATAACTGAGCACTGAGAAATAGGCTACAGTAAACATCGCAAGTGTCGTAAGTGGAGACTATACAATATCTGAGGAAGACATTGTGAGAAACCTCAAATAAATATAATTAAACACGCTAAGTGCCACTAAAAATCTAGTGCAGCATAGTATTTTAATGAGATCGACCTTTTGATCTACGGCCTGCCGTTTGGTGATCTTGAAAGAAGTTGAGATATGTACCTTGAACCAGCAAATTGGCAGACATTTGTAGAAAAGGAATAAAACAATAATTTCTCTAGTGTTCTGCTGAGGGGCAGGTCCAATATGTATATTCTATCCACAGTCAAGTGCTGGACTCCATAAGGTACACTCTGTCATCATGCTAATCCCTTAATTGACAAATGGTTATGCACACTTAAATACAACCATAGATTGAGAATAATGGCTTAGCATAGTTTCTCGTTGCCTTCCTCAGTTCTTGCTTAATCGCTTCTTATGACATATGTAATTTACGGTTGATCAGTGGAAAACAAAAGGAAAAAACATCATTGTGCTCAAATAGATTAACAGTAAGTTTATTGTGTACAAATTTAGATTAGCATTACAAGGAAGGAAATTTAGACAAATTAAGAATTGATATACATAAAGCGATTAAATTCTTTTTGGTAATAGTTGCGCACACATTTTAACTGTTGGATGGCAGTGGTTACCGATTTAAAGTACGATCGAATAGTTAGCATGTTTGGCTAATAAGCAAAATCATACAGGCTCGAATTCTAACTTGGATTAAATTTACATATCGGATAATATAGCTAAACGTATACAATTTCACTTATATTTTACTTATTTAGCATCGGAAGAGACTCGCCTTGCTCGTAAGAGATACCTTTGCAATGGCTTAAAATAATTTATCAGCATGCCATTAGCTCAGCCTTACTAAATTATCTACAACAATACATTTCTACAAGGTATTTTATCTGGGATTTGCAAGAGCCTTTGTAATATTATAATCGTTATGTTGTTTGAAGATATTGCGACAGCACTAAAGCATAATTTATCTGCTTTATTTATAGTTTAAAATACTATGTCTTGTTGGCAGAACAGTAGGTAGTGAAGGAGGTACTACTTCATATACTTATCTTACCTCTGACAAAGACGTAATGAGTTACTGTTCCTAATACGTTGGCACGGGGACCTCTGATATCACAAGTATAATTTCCACTATCCTCTTCCTTTAAATCTGAAATTAGCAACATTGACCACGAATATTAAAATCATTTTTCATCAAGCGAACAAATTTCTTACAGTTGTACTAGATGTTGGCCCAGTTTAAAATAACCTTACCTGATAAGCATTAAACTACGGGCTCGTAAACCATGGTACCTCTCTAACAGTACACTTAAGTACGGGAACAGATGTTAAACTTAACTTTATTTTACTACATGTGCTACGCTACATACAATGATTGCGGAATTGCATGAAACCACTTTTTCATAAAACATACATAAAATACAATTATGGAAACCTCACCTTTAGCTTCAAGCTGCAACAAAATTAGATAACTTTTCAATTTATTTCCAAGAGAGTTAAATTCAAAGATACTCGGAGAATCAAGCAGTAGCTCGGAGAGTTAGCTAATGATTCATACGGGTGAAGATCTATATCTTCAGTGAAACCTCTCAGTAGAGACGTACGCTCGGCTGATTGGATTAAATAACTTTCACGCCTCGTACTATCACGGGTGGAAACTTCCCGGCAGCGATGTTCCGGATCGTTAGCTGTACATGGGAGCAAAGAATTCACTGTCTCAACACTAAATTCGTGACGAAAATATATTTCTAAAACCAGCCCGGATTAAATTTTCAGAGATATCCAGAAAATTTCTTTGACTATATGAAGTTTGCAGTAAAATGAAGCTTCTCGAATCTGCATGGATTTATGACACAGCACTTCTACTGAAATGCGTTAAAACACTGCTTGACAAAAGGTTGATAAAAATGTGTTTTTATAATATAATACTTAACAAGACCTTTTTAAATTGTTTACCATCATATTTAATATTTTATATATTGTAACTTAGGAAAGCAATGGGAAATCACATAAGAAGCCATATAATTCTCAATCATTAAGGTGTGGATAAGGCATAACCATTTGTGAAGTAATATACTCATTAATCGATGGAGTGCTCTTTATGAAGCGTGAAAAGCAGAATGTGAGTAGGAATATGTACGTTGGACCTGCCGATTGGCTGAACACTAGAGAGAGAGAGATTTAATTACTTGTCTATCATTATTTAGTTGACTGTCATTAGATAAACAACTATATTATGCGAATTCTATATTTGTTTAATGCTAACTTCTGAAAAATTATATCACAAAATAATACTCATGTAAGAGAAAAAATTGCATGCGTATGAAGTTAGACTAATGAGGTTAGACTGTCTATCATACTTTTACTATTTTTGATGCTTTGGTTGAAATTGAAATGTCGAATGATTGCCTGCTTGGTTAGCATTGCACTCCGCGAACTCCATCAAGTAGCTCCACGTTATATCTTCTACCCAAATAAGAGAAGCCACCAAGTTCAGAGTTAGATTTCTCTGTTTTTTACTGTTTACTTGAAACGAAGATAGCTTCAATATTCATTTAGTGTACATGTATTAAATATATCTACAGTATTTAGCATAGCATCTATCTACCTGCTTAGTACCTAGAGTATCTACCTAGTATCTATCTACCTACATAGCATCTATGTATCTACCTAACTAAATATCGACCTACATATTGTATCAACCTATATAGTGATCGACTATAATGATAGATCGACACTTATTTCAAGAATTAATTATCTGAGGCTATAGTCCAATACAAAAACTCTAACATTAAAGAATAAGGAAAGCGAATTTAATCTGAAGTGGGGATGTTTTTCTTAAATAAATGTGAAAATATCTGCAATAACGCAGAATACGAATATTTATAAAAAATAGAATCAGAAACTTATCTCTTCTAAATTTTCTTTTTCTCTGAATTAAGCCTATTATCGTTACATTTCTTCAGATCTGAGTCCATTGGCTCAAACTGAATATTCAGCATTAGCAATACTTCAATTAGATCAGATAATTACAAAAAACGAGTAGACCTATGCGGACTCCACATCAGATGACATGAGCTCTGGCAAGGTTTCCTGCACAGCCTAAGCTTTCGTGTCTTAATCAAATTAAAGTCAATCCGGTGTATTAGTAGACGTCCACGCTCGTCCTGCGCTTGTGTCATTCGACCTGTGATGCATTAACAGCCGCTGAAGAAACGGAAACAACAGAAGTGCACGAAGAGTTTCTGTTGTGTGGAATAATGCTGCTGTATTATACAGCTTCAGGCAATCTGCCTCACATCAAAGTTTAAGTTAAATCAGCATGTTCTTGAGAGAAGTTAAGTAAGACATTACGTGTTATTCTGATCAGGAATTACCGGAAGTAGGATAATGCAGCATATGACGGACAGGTATTAGCTGAAATTCTTCTGAAAGCTCTTATCATATTTTTAAGTTTTTTTGAAAAAAGTTCAATCTTTTGCAGATGAAAAGTTAATTTTTTTAAATAGTAATAATTTAAATAATAGGGTTATTCAGCCAGACGAAGCTAATTTTTAAGAAGAAATAAATCAGTGTAGGCCTATGGTGTTACATTCAACATTTTGTCAACAACAATACGCCCCTACATACAAATATGTTACTAATTGTTTACCAATTAAATACTGTGCAGAGACTAAATACTAGTCAACTTCCATCTACTTCCCTCTGTAGCATTCACACCATTGAGCTATCAAATAATTTAGTGCAATGATAAATGCTTCTAAATTATTACAACGTAAACTGCTTCTTTCTACGAGTAAGAAAGATATCATTGTGAGTAATATCCGATTGCCTCAATTTATGTAGGCCTATGTTGACTAGCTTTAAGAAATGCTATCTGTCTTGCAGTCTTCGGTTGAAATTGTCTTAGATATTTGAACTAAATCGAGATTTAAAAAAGGTGATATAAGCACTACAATAATATTAGCAAAAATTTATAAAAATTACAATTTGAATGTAGAAGATATTTTTTCCGTATCAATCCTGCGTTAAGCAGATAAACGAAAGTAATGATTTTACATATTTCCAATAATTGCAGCTATTGAACAATTTATATCTATTCCGAACTGCCGAATTGAATATTTTTTATTTCAGACTAATCAATAAATACATCTTCAATGCTGTATACGGGCTGCTGAAGAATTGACCAACCGTGGACTGCACGTGTCTTCAAAGGCGACAAAGCATTAAAGTCCCAATCAATGTCAGAAAGAGAATTCGGTTGGTGAGCATCTAGACTACAGAAATAGTTGCAAAATATTCTAAAACGAATGGAAAAGGGTCTATTCATATCCCGACCATAGTTGAATTGAGATTAAATGAAAGATGATGATGACGATCAATCAATCAATAAGCATTTAATGTCCGGTACCTCGCAATTAGTCAAAACGGAAGACATTATCCTTGCTACATAACTTTTACTGCATTCTCTAACCCATTACACGTCCAGGATTATATTAACCCCAACCCAATCCACTCACCAGAAACATTAAGTGTGAGAAGGAGTTCTGTGTTAGTAAATGAATTCTATCCTTTAGCGTATTTCGTTGGAATATCATCTTTCAACTATTTTATAACTTGGGTAACTAGGTTGAGTAAGTTTTCTTTGTAGCTCTCTGGTGTTCAACTACATAGGGCACTGTATGTCCTTTCTTTTGGCAGCAGGATAAAATGATATTTGATTTTGATTTAAACGATTGCTATGATTTAAACGTTTGATATGATCCTAATCATTGAAATAACATCAGCATGATGTGATTTCTTTCTTCCTTGGTTCTAATAAACATACTATTTCAACTCAATAGCATGATATTTTTGTGTTGTCATAAATTGACTGAAGCTTAAAATGAAAATGAAAATTTTTAAAAAATAAATCCAATCTACAATTTAAACTGTTCCATTATATCTTATCCACAATTCCTCTCTCTTTGTCTCTCTCTCTCTTTCTTTCTCTCTCTCTCTCTCTACTCTCGATTCAAAATCACAGAGAATGTAATGGTTATTCACAAAATTCTATCATCAATTGTTCTTAAAGCCCACTCAACGTAATTGCATAACTATATTAAACAATCTCAACGTCAATTCCGGATACACACGAAACCAGACTAAATACGTGTAAGTAATCGAAAGCCACGAGACAAGAGCTGTGTTTAGCTCACGACTGTGTCACAGACGGCTCATTACTTTCAAATCGTCTCACGTGACGACCTGTCAATCATACATCGTTACGGGTGTCACGCATGAACGCCTCATGGCCCGTGTCTGACTCAGTAGATTGTGTTATTATCTAGCGAATCACGTTTCATTAGGCCGTGCATCCCTGTGGATCAATTGTCTTCCTTAACCAAATCTCCGGAATAATTTCAGTGCCGGGGTACGGATAGTGGAGTTATATACATGTAATAGGAGAGGTACGATGACTGTATTGAGTGAGTCTTAAGAAATTAAAATTTATCGTTTACCTTACCATTTAATTTTCCATATACCCTTACATTTACTATTCATCTATTTTAGTAAAATAGATTTAAATTCAGAATGCTTTACTTGTTTAGCTCCTAGTACACTAATATATCTCTAAGGAAGCTATGAAAGTTATCTAGAAAGGATTCAAATACATCTGACATAGGATGGCGCTCTCAGTGTTTTGCGAATTATACGAAAGTCAAAATTGTGCACAAGACTCATTGACTGCAATATTACTGAGAGCTAGTTTCAGACACGGAAACCAGAATTAGTTAGAAAATTATGTTCGATGCAATTGCAGTTAATAAAGTTAAGGTACCACATGAACTACTTACGCAAAATATAATTCATTGAGCTCAATAGAATACAACTGTTAGAGTGTAAATATAGACAGATAATATAGAAGATATTATTTACAAAGTTATATTTATAGGAATATATGGAGTTATGCATCTGTATATTTATAAATATCGGACGTGGTTCAATAGCAATAATTGATAATAATAAAAAGGAATAATAACTCTTAGTCATCATCTTCCCTTAATCCCAGTTTAACAAGGGTGTGGATACGAATGGATCTTCTCCGCGCCTCTCTGTTCATACCATATCAAAATCTCTTCCACTCCTTTTATAAAATTTTGTAGCAATTTCTGGAGACTGTGAGCCCACCAACCACATGCCCTTTCTGGCGTTGGTTTGTATCGTAGTGTTTTTGTGGCCTTGTACTACACGTGCAGTCACCGGTTGGTCTATTCTTCAAACAACCGGGGAAATATTAACTACTAGTATGAATATAAATAGCAATGATAATAAATAATAATAATAATAATAACTATAATAATAATAATAATAACGAGATTCAAACGAAGCTCAGGTAAAATGTCTCGCCATCACAATTTAAATGACTTAATATGGCGAGCACTTTCAAGAGCAGGCATCCCTTCCTCTAAGGAACCAAGTGGATTGACCAGATCAGACGGCAAGCGTCCGGACGGTCTGACTTTAGTGCCCTGGTGCAACGGTAAATGTGCCGTATGGGATGTCACGGTCATTGACACTATGGCAAACTCCTACCTGAATACGACTTCAGTCACAGCCGGTGGAGCTGCTGTTCATGCCACCTCTAGGAAGTTGGATAAATACCGTGATCTGTCCTTAGGATATGAGGTTGTTCTTGTGGCCATTGAAACCATGGGCCCGATGAATCCCGAAAGAGTTGACTTTATTAATGGCATAAGCAGACTTATTGCAGAGCAAACCGGCGATAAGCGAGAGACATCTTTTCTTTGGCAAAGGCATTACATGACTTTGCAAAGATTTAATGCAGTCTGCTTCAACAATTCTTTTAAGCCGATTGATGACCTCGAGTAGCCGGGCGGCGATTCAGCACGTATTGCTTGAATCGTTTTTATCAAACACCAGGTTCTTTACACCGGGGTAAAATAATAATAATAACTATAATTGTAATAATAAAGAATAGTATTAAGTTATAAATAATAATTAATAAGTAATCAATAATAGTAGTAAGTTATAATAATTAAAAGGCTGTAAAATTGATTTAATATGAAAGAAGCTGAAATATTATTAACTATTGAGAAATACAAACCGTCTAATTCTAGTCGAAGCCGATAGTGGGGCCTATTTTCTGTGAACGTGACCAAAAATCGTCCTGTTGACAAAAACGGCTCTAAAATGTTGCCCATGATATTGACTGTAAAACAACAATAATGGGTTAATATAACTAAACAGAGTAATAATAATAATAATAATAATAATAATAATAATAATAATAATAATAATAATAATAATAATAATAATAATAATAAAGGTTTAACGTCCGTTTCCTCATCCAGGGATGATGTCAGGGACGTCAGACAATCATCAGACAGAAAATCGTCAGACAGAAAGTAGACAATCTCTTTCATTGAGAGTAAATAATAAATCTATAGCTAAAAGTTGTGACTACAGCTATTAATCCCTCATCCGCTAGCTAACCTTCATAAGCACTTTCGTTAACAGTTATGATTTTACTCAGTTTCATTCAAGTTTGTGATATTATGCGATCATTTATCACGTTACCGGTAGACCTGACTGGTAGACCTAGATGTATAGTTTCTCAATGCTGTCATTTTTATTTCTTGACTATTCCTTTACCTTTCCATTTGGATAGATTCTTAGCAGTACATTTTTCAGAGGTCTTCTCTCTATTTCTTCACTTCTTCCACAATCGGTGACGAAAGTGGTCATAATTGGACTTTTCTAATTTTTTGTGGAGCTTGTGGATAGTCGACAAATCTTGAAAATTGATGATAAACATATTTCAGGTACAAGAATTGTGGAAAAATTAATTATTTATGGCACTATTTTTGACGCAGTCTATGGACAGACACCTCATACACACATACGCAGACACACACACACATACACACATAAATATATATATATATATATATTTATGTATATATATATAATATTATATATATACTCTTTTATATATATATATATATATATATATATATATATATATATATACAGTATATATATATATATATATATATATATATATATATATATATATATGTATATGTATTTAAATGTATTATATATATATATATATATATAATACATTTAAAATTGCTGGATGGGACAAGTTACAGGAAATTTGATAGCTAGGACAAACTGCATGCAAAAGTTGATTTTATTGCCTGCATATATTAAGTGAAAAGCAAAGATAGTCCTTAGTGGATGAGTTATATTTCTAAAACTTAATGAAAAAAGTAAACACGCATTATAGTGCAATAATCAATTATGATTATATCTATCACTTTTATACCACATGTTTAAACCGTTAGGCAATTTAGACCATTTTCCGTATAACCAGTCCATTGAATGTCCGAGATTTTACTCTCAGATAAGCGTGGCTGGGATTCGAACCCACGAGGGTTCAATTCACCTCAGGATCTGTCATTTAAAACGTCATGACGTTACCCCTTCGCTATTATGTCATTATAGTGATAAGTATTAAACACTGAGAGAGTAAACGAGAGGGAGAGAGAGGGAGATAAAAGGAAGGGAAAATTATTCTCCAGTTAAGAAAAATGAAAAACCTCTCACCATCTGCTTGATCCTGCAGTTGATACTTTTTCCATACAACGGGATTACTGAACATGTCGAACTCTTCTGAGTAGAACTGACAATCCAGCTCCATGCCCTGTCCTGTGTTAAGTATCGTCACCTGACTGTGGGTCCACATCGTGAGAAACGAGCCTAGTGTTCCTGAATATAAAACATTCATTTGACGCCTTTAATTGATGGTATCACACTTTACTAATGAGCTTAGAATAAGAGAGTTCAATTTTAGTTATAAACTAATGGACACAAAGAATTTGTGTTCGTTGCTATTCAGTGTTTGTTATTTGGTCCAACGTATTTTTCATAATGATTCCTACAGGTTTGTTAAGGCACACGCTTTTGGTGTGCCTTAAAAATATCAAAAAATAAAATTATTCATAGTAAAAGCACATTTAAAAACACTTTTCCTCATTTCACATTTTCTTTCAATTAAAGAGTAAAAGAAACATGGCTATACTACAAGACCGCTTTTCCACTTCATTAGGATCGTTCTATGGATCAAATGTGTGGATCAATCACATAGATTATGCCTCAATCAGTATTTAGCATATCCGTTGTTGACGAACTGGTAGTTTAAATTTTACAATTTCGATTCCACTAAAAGGAATTTCTCATTGGCTTTCTACTCTTCTGTTTAATCGTTTCTAAGAGTGTGATACGCCATTAAGTTGGTTTTTGTAATAGCCAGGACACAAGTCGGGATTGTGTATGACACAATGAAGATTGTAAGTTAATACATAGCCTGAAGGTGGAACAACCGTTAAAATCTTATTGAACTTTACCGTTATCATCTAACTTCTTCATAAACATAATAAGATTTCAGAGGTTTCATTTGAAAGTTCAGCGCGTTCGCTCTGATAAATTCAACTATTAACTCCATGAGTACAAGACGCTTTAAGTAACAACTCTACTTTCTGACGTGATGCAATCTATATAAATGTAAAGATTACGCAGGTAGAATCTATAGCATTATGACTGCCTCGTATTAAGCCTTTCTCGATGCATTGATGATGATGCGACAGAATACAATACATTCAATGTAACGAGATAATAACATATATGGACTTAATGCCGAATTTTATAACTCTGACGTCCCGCTCTGTCGGGCCTCAGGTCAGGTTTAATGCTCGCCTTAATGAGTATAAGTGACTCTATGACGCTCAGTTTTATTTCAATCTAGTGGACCGCTGTGTGACAGGTTAAGCCGCACGCACTGCGGCTGCATCAATCGCTTTACACATCCCTTAATGTAAATTAGACGCGTCCGGCGCATTGTGCTAATCCTTTCTTGACTGCGGGTTTATGACGCCGCAGCAATAGCGCACCGGCGCCAGCAGGAAGTCAAAATATTTCAATGTGACCTTCATTCCAAGTGCATTGCGTACAGTATCTGGTGAGATCTTTAGCATTAACAGTCTGACAAGAGTGTAATCCTAGAAAATAATTCGTCTATTCTGCCTATGTACACCTCTCTTTATTGTTCTACAGGATCAGTATGTATGATAGCGAATAGTATTAAAGGATTCGAAGCTGTACAGTATATTCCGGGTTAGTGCCCTAAATATTGCAGATATTATGACTTCTCAGGTTGGGTAAATAGTTTGGTTATTGTGCTTTGAACAAATCAAATTAGACAAAGATCCATCAGAGAAACTTGCTAGTCAGATTTGAAAACTATGGTCATTTGACCTTTAAAGTTTTATGTAGCTAGAGTGGGTCCTTGTTCAGAGTAGATATTGCAAAAGTTCAGGTGTATCAAAGAGGTTGAGTTTAATATCTATTTACTGCTACAGCTGTTAATAGGTGTATATAAAGATGTATTAAATGCACATAATATAAATTATAAATATAAGTTACTAATCAGAAGCAATATTTAGGAAATATTGTTACGATAGATGTTGCAAAAGAAAATGTAAGATAAACGCTAGTGCAAATTTTGGAAAGTTTTGCGAACTAATTATCAATAAAAAACATCTGGTCATGAATTTGACAATATTTCTGTCAATGCTGCTTGCTTTGATAAGATTCCTTTTATACGTGTACGTACATGTACATTTAATATAGGTAACCAAATATTGCAGTCCTTTTTGATATAAAATATAACATTTATCGGCTTTACAGAGTATGTAGTAGACTTCAGCTTTAACGCACCGTTTTAATCATATATTTTTTAATGTAATCATATATCAATTCTTAATATTTGCTTACGATCTTGCCTCTCAAAGCACTGAAGAATTTATTTATTTTACACAAAGCGTTAATAAACTGAATGACAATTTGAATTATACTGAAACAGGAATATATTTAAGTATTTTAAATTATATCGTGGAAATAATATTTTCGTTTTATTTCTATGATCCCTCAGACGATATCAAGTAGGCTATATTTCAAGCTTTATTTTATAAATCATTAAGCCACTCACTATTAGGAACTCGAAATCATTTGAATGTTCAAAGTGTTTACGGATTAACTTAACATTTTAATGTCTCAAAGTTACCATTCAAACATCTACGAAATATTCGTAGATATATACTTGTAACTTATCGTACAGTTACAGTGAATACTACAAAAATAAACTATTGTAAAAGAAATCAAAGTAAGAAATTTCAAAAGGTAGTAGGGCCTACAAATAAAAAATAGTTTTGCTAGTAGCTCTAATCCCAATCGTTAATTCTGTTTGTTTTGGGAAAGTGCAAAATGAACGCAAACCAAAAACCGTTGGTGATTTATATGCGAAAACGGAGATTCCGCATCATTGAATTGTCTGCACTGAATTGTCTGAACACAACAGCTGGGTCAATCCAATGACCTCTGAGCTATTGGTCAATCGATGTCTTAAATCCTCTACACTCTAGTATCTAGAAGATTTAATCAGCATTGGGATATCGATGGAGAACTTTTCCTTTGCTATCACATTCTAGTTGAACAAGAACTGCTACTTACATGTAGCTCAGTTGATGCTTCTTAATCAACATTCATGAATCAAAATCAACGTAACTATGAAGCAAGAGTATTTATGATTGCTCTCGTGCTCTAGCAAGTGGCCCAGACAAAAGCACATATTCCTACTCACAGTCTACATTTCACGCTCATTAAGAGCACTCCATTGACCAATGCAGTGATTCAGTCACAAATTATAGGCTTTTACAAAATTGTAATATTTATTTTATCTAGAGAAAATATAGCTCTAGTGTCATTTTCCGTTGTATTTCTAAGTGTTGTGCTTAGTTACCTATCATGAAACGTGCAGCTTACAGTTGATCTACTCTGCAGTGACCTGGACACAGTGCGAGGTTTGTTTTAAATACATTCGAAGGCATTAACGGAGAGTTGCTCGAGAGTATGAAGAGTTGACTGCTGATAACATTTTTGCAAGTTCATTGATAGGCTACAAGAGCAATTTATGTGCGTCAAAATCAGCTGATGAAACTCATGAAATGAAAGAACAATCTGACTGATTAATTGATTTGCAACAAAACTTTTATTGATTGCTGCAGAATAACGAAAGCATTAAACGAAGCGTGTCACAAAATAATCTATTTTTGCTCAGTTGTTGACAATGAAGACAAATTTATAATGAAAACAATGTTTGGGTTTTAATGTATCACCACTGTTTTATAATGAAAAGGTAATTTGGATATGACATCAATATTTTCACAGCTGTTTTCTGAAGTTCACCAATGGATTACAGTAAACGCTAGTATTTTACAATCTGAACTTAATTAATTAAAAAAAGTCTTTAGTCAGGGGATCTTAATATTATGATCAAAATATTATAACTGCTCTTAATTTTAATTCAATATAAATCCTATGAGAGGAAAATCCTAAAGTTTTTCCTGCTTTGACATTAAGCACATAAAAGTAGTCAGTGTGTGAATTTTTAAGAGAACGCAAAAGAAGCATCATCAAAAGCCAAAATAAATTACTATTTTGGTTTTTCTTTACTTTATTAAGTGTTCGAGCAATTTAAGATTTAAAGAGCTCTTGCAAAATGTGGTATGGAGAGTAGGCCATAAGGAATGCCTTAAAGTGTAATGATAGGCGATAGATTTCAATTTATACACACGTGTGTCCAAAGCATAGGACAATTATAAACTGCCAAATTGCGGCAAATCTAGAAGACAGCGATTACAAACTAACTTTAAACTTTTGATAGGTTCTATGTTTTCTAAAATTATTTTAGAAAATTTTCAAACTTGTTTGTATTTATTGATTTTTTTCTAAGAGTAGAAAATGTCTGTAAAACGCTAATGTGTATATGACTAATGACATCTCTCTAAAAGTACATATTGACAGGTCCAAGGCATCTAACTCTCTCTCACATACTGTTCTGACCAACAATTAATTATAGCTTATTGTAAAGCACAAAAAATATACAATCGGAAAATGTAAAAGAAAAAATCGGTAATTATTGAAGAAATGATCACGGTATTGCGATCATTGTCAAAAATAATCGAGATATCGTAATACAGACTGGGGCCCAAAAAAATAATCCCCTAGCGAAATCTCAATAACTTTAAGAAAACTCAAAATTTCTCTACGAAATTTACGGAGCTTCTAGGGGAGGAATTTCTGCGTATATGTAGCAAATTTGATGAAAATCTATTGAGCAGGAAATATATTACAGATTTTCTACGAAAAAAGTGCAAAATCAGTTTTAACAAGGCTTTTTTTTACCAAAAGTCTTAATAACTTGGACAAAACTCAAAATAGTTTTACAAAATTCTAGAAGCTTCCAGAGGAGGAATTTCTACACATATCCTGCAAATTTGGTGAAAATATATTCAGAAGTAGCAAAAATACAGCGTTTCTTCGAAAAAAAATTTAAAATCAATTTTAACAAGGCTTTTTTAAACAAAAGTACCGGACATTTTCTTCAAAATTTAGGAATAATTTTAACATAAGAACGAATTTTAGGCATCTTATATTGGAGTAGCTAGCAATGTAGTGCAGGTTTAAACTCCACCACTTAAGTAAACGGCCTTTTCATGGTCGTTATTTTCTTTAAAAGGAACGACTGACATTTCAAAAAGTTTTGTTAAAATTGATTTTAGCACTTTTCTCGTAGAAATGCTGTAATTTCGTAACTAATGAAAATATTTTCATCAAATTTGCAGGATATACGCAGAAATTCCTCCCCTAGAAGCTCCGAAAATTTTGTAGAGATATTTTGAGTTTTCTTAAAGTTATTGAGATTTCGCTAGGGGATTATTTTTTTTGCCCCAGTCTGTATATATATATATATATATATATATATATATATATATATATATATATATATATATATATATATATATATAGGCCTATAGTTAAATAATACTAAACATTTTAATATAGCCTACATATATGCATAAGCCTTTCAACCTGTCGATGATATTATTTAATTAAGTTGCATGAAGCTAATTACAAATTTGGATAGGATTATGTCGCAGATCAGATAGATAGCTTACTTCTGCTTAGGCAACAATTTCGATGTTTAATTAATGATACTTCTCCATCAAAAGCAAAATAAGTTAGTTATTTAAGTTGGATGCTAAATTGCACAAGTCAAGATTTCTCTATCTAAAAGAGACCCTATAGGCCTATGTCTTAAATTATTTCAAAACAATCTGACAACCG
This sequence comes from Enchytraeus crypticus, assembly GCA_905160935.1. Classification (NCBI taxonomy): domain Eukaryota; kingdom Metazoa; phylum Annelida; class Clitellata; order Enchytraeida; family Enchytraeidae; genus Enchytraeus; species Enchytraeus crypticus. The sequence goes on along the minus strand of CAJHZI010000547.1, from coordinate 1,254,052 downwards.
CAGATATATCAGATACGTAACATATACATAACGCATATAACATACGAAAAGAAACTTCAGCGATGCAAATATTAATAATTTTGATTAAACATTGATTAATTAGCTAAATGTTAGTAGCGCACTTAGTATCACGCGAGTTGAAAAGTTGTTATCCCTTCTATGAGCTACGCTTAGTTGGTACAGCATAGCTTCTTTTAGCAAGGTTTCTTCGGGTTTGATTTAAATGTTGATTTAGTGGGGGAAATAGTGGAGCCATGCGGCAATTGGTCAGAACTATAGCGGAGTTTCATAAATAACTTACTATCAGTTTACAAGGAATGATCCTCAAAAGTTGACATTGATTTCGATAGCTCGATAGCTATGCACTGCTACAAATGTTGTCTGATATGTTTTGATTCAAATTTCACTCTATGTTATTTTTCTCAATTTAAAAGAATGTGTTAATTTTCTCAATTAATTAAATCTAATTAATTAATTGAAACTCAATTTCAAAGTATGTGTTAATTTAGTGACTATTCCACTGTAATATACAATGGATAGTATGGCAAAAGGCAACAAAAACCACATACTAGGCATGTTTCTCGACCTTTCAAAAGCATTTGATACGGTTGATCATGGGATCCTTCTTCATAAATTATATCACTATGGATTCAGGGGTAATGTGTTTAACCTTCTTACTTCATATTTATCTGGTAGATCCCAATTTACCTGTATTGGAAACACTGTTTCTTCTACCTCACCAATTGCTACAGGTGTCCCTCAAGGCTCTATTCTTGGGCCGCTCCTCTTCTTAATTTATATTAACGATATCCAATACGCTTGCAATAATGTTAATTTGAAGGTATTTGCGGATGACACTGATATATTTGTTAGTGAAAGTAATTTAATGGATTTATTTAATTATAGTAAATATATCTGTGATAAGTTATTCCATTGGTTTAGATGTAATCGTTTAACAATTAATATCTCTAAAGCTGCGTATATCATCGTTTTTCATAGTGCTGCTGATAATCAATTCATTGACGATCATAATCTTAAGATTAATTTGAATAATGTCTAGCTCAACAAAGTTAACTCAATCAAATTCCTAGGTATATGCATTGATTATAATCTAAATTTCAAACAACATATTATGCAGACTGGGGCAAAAAAATAATACCCTAGCGAAATCTCAATAACTTTAAGAAAACTCGAAATATCTTTACGAAATTGACCAAGCTTCTAGGGGAGGAACTTCTGCGTACATCCTGCAAATGTGGTTAAAATATTTTCAGTAGTTACGAAATTACAGCATTTATGCGAGGAAAGTGCTAAAATCAATTTTAACACGGCTTTTTGAAATGCCAGTCGTTCCTTTTAAAGAAAATAACGACCCTGAAAAGAGCAGCTTACTTAAGTGGTGGAGTGTAAGCCTGCACTACCTTGTTAGCTACTCCAATAAAAGATGCTTAAAGTTCGTTCTTGTGTTAAAATTATTCGTAAATTTTGAAGAAAATTTCCGGTACTTTTGTCGAAATAAGCCTTGTTAAATTTGATTTTAAAATTCTTTCCGAAGAAACGCTGTATTTTTGTTGCTTCTGAATATATTTTCACCAAATTTTGCAGGATTTGTTGCAGAAATTCTTCCTCTAGAGGCTCCGAAAAGTTTGTAAAACTATTTTGAGTTTTGTCCAAGTTATTAAGACTTTTGGTTAAAAAAGCCTAGTTAAAACTGATTTTTGCACTTTTTTTGTAGAAACGCTGTAATTTCTTTTACTGCTCTATAGATTTTCATCAAACTTGTAGGTAATATGCAGAAATTCCTCCTATAGAAGCTCCAAACATTTTGTACAAATATTATGAGTTTTGTTGAAGTTATTGAAATTTCGCTAGGGGATTATTTTTTGTGCCCCAGTCTGTATATTTATCTAAAAAAATCAATAATCTAAACTCTATGCTATATGCTCGAGAACAATTTCTACCTGCTTACTGTCGTGAAATGATTTTTCATAAACTTATATACTCATATGTTACGTATGAAGTTGAAGTTTATGGTTATGCAACTGAGTCTGCTCTTCATCCATTACATGTACATGGCTTTCGTCCTTTTTAACTGGCAGACTGCAGACTGTCAGAATAGGTAAATGCTATTCGGACTGGTCTACCGTTCATAGCGGCGTTCCACAAGGCAGTGTACTGGGGCCCATCCTATTCATTATCTATATAAATGATTTAAGCTCCTGTTGTCGTGAACTTTCCTCCCTATTCTTATTTGCTGATGATGTAAAGTGTTTCTCGCCCATAAATTCTTTCTCTGATTGTGGACTCTTTCAAAAGTCTCTCGATTGTATCTCGCGTTGGTCTAGCCTTTGGCAGCTTAGACTCGCTATAGAAAAGTGTGTGATAATCTCCTACTCTTTCCAAAAATTTGTACCTTTTAACTTTAATTATAATCTAAATTCTGTTCCCCTATCTATAACTGAAGAAGTGAGACAGACCTGGGAGTAAGGTTTACACGCGACCTATCGTTCTCTACTCATATAAAAGATATTTGCAATAAAGCCAGAAAAAGGGCTTCAATAATCTTACACTGCTTCAAGTCTAAAAGCCAGGTCACATTGTTTAGAGCGTTCACAGTTTTTGTGCGCCCAATTCTCGATTACTGTTCAAGCCTTTGGTCTCCTTACAGAAAATGTGATATTGTCCTGATTGAATCAATCCAGAGACGATTCACGAAACGGCTCAGTGGTATGATGAGACTGCAGTATAAGGAGAGATTAAAATTATTGGCTACTGAATCGCTAGAACAGCGAAGACTTAAATCCGACTTATGCATGTACTATAAAATCAGCTCTGGATTGGTCGACCTACCTTTAGAAGAGTTTTTTTGTTTTCAAAAAGGGCGTCACCAGAAACAATGGTTTATATCTGAATAAATTCCATTTTAATGCTGAAAGGTACTATTTCAAAAACCGATGCATTGATTGTTGGAATTCACTACCCCCACGTATTGTAAACGCATCTAACTTAAACTCTTTTAAAAAGAGTTTAGACGGTATCGACCTCAGCAAATATTTGAAAAGTTAAGGAACTATATTAAAAGCATTAACTCGTTATCTGTAAAGATTTCCTTCATATAAATTTTTTTATTTTTTATGTTTTATTCTAAGTAATCTATTGTTTTTACCTATTTAAATATTGCCATTTATGACAACTGTGTGTAAAGTAATCTGTTTAACTTAAATTATGTGTCTGTATTTTCACGTTTATGATGTTCAATTGTGCAATATCCTAATCATTTTAATATTTGAACTTGCTAAATGTACCTTTGTGTATATTTTAATATGATTACTTCCTTCTGCTTTTAAATTCGGAATATGTAAGTGCCACTTGTGGCCTTTATCTCCGTTCATGCGCTGATGCTGTTTGTGTACAATTGTAAAGTCTATGTTTGTGACATGCGTATGATAAATTAATAAATTAATAAATAATAAATAAATATTTCTATTAATAAAGTCTTGAGGAATCTACAAAATCATAGTCGCTTCTACAATGTTAAGCAACTTTAAATGAATTATGATATCCTTTCAATTGCCCTTTTACATAAATTCTCAATTGCTAAACTTATATATAAGCATTTACAGTTTCCAAATAATTTATCTACTGCTATTAATGATCTTTTTATTCATAGTAAAACCTCGCACAACTACATAAGTAGATTATCATTAACTGACCATCTATACTTACAATCTAACCGTGCAGTCTTCTCTTCGACGCTATTCAACAGCTACAAAATTTGGAATAGTCTACCAGACCATATCAGATCCATCCAAAACCGTAATAGATTCCAAAAGCTTCTTAAAAATCATCTACATGCTAGTTGGTTATCATAATTATTCATGTTTCTCGAGCGTCGATTTGTTATTTAATCTGCTATATTCTTACTAACTTAATTTCTAGTCTGGATCGATATTACAGCCTAATTATGCTATACATATGAAGTCTAATAACTTATGTAAATTGACGTGATTATATGTTTTATCGGTAGCCAGCAAGATAGGGATATGCCCTCACTGGTGGCCGATATGCTGGTAGCTATTTGATTGGTAAGCCTTGAGCAGATTTGCACATCTGTGTTTATTTTAACTGCACTTTTTATAGTTTTGTGTTACTATGGTCTACACTATGTCGAATCCGTAATTGTAATCTGTAATGGTCAATGAATTAAACATTGAGTCTCTCTCTCTCATCACTACTTTACTTCAGAATGTATGAGATTTTATCTGTAAAGGTTCTTTCCATTTGCTACATTACGTAGTGGAACTGAAATATTTCATTTCTATCATAAACAGGATTAACTAGCCCGTGTGGTTTAAAAAGTTACACTACAAGCCAGCTTTTATATTTCACGTTCTTTGAGAAATTTATTACACAACTAAAAGTGTAACCTTCAACCAAAAATTCGGCAAGCCTTTGAATTTTATCTGGATCACATTTTGCTGGCCTTTAATGTTGCTATCAAAACATTGCCGGGCCACTTACACTGCTTTTATTGTTGTGGGGATTTGAGACAAAGGCAGCTAGCTTTGTATCTGCAACATTCGCACTAAAGTGGCGCTATATTTATGACAGTGTGCACTAAATGAATCCTTTGGCATTCACAGTTCCACAACACCGCATAACAGTAATGGCACAACCGTGACGGGCATTTCAATCGTCAGGTGAAACGCTGTAAGTTTTCTGGCACAGAGGAGCATATTCGCTTTCAATTCCATTTCCCCGACATCTTCTTTGAATGAAGAAATGGTCGCTAAAACTGTATTATTATCAATTGCTTGAAGTTAGCCACAATCGGTGTAATGTTGACAAATGAAATTACTGTGCACGGTATGAATATTATAAACAACTTAATTGGGCTTAAAGGATACGGATATTTCAAAGCAGCAAAAACTGATTTAATCGATTATTAAACTACAAATAAATAAAAAAAATTTGGCTAGAGAGTTCCTATTAATGCCTAGACGCTGGACTAGCACACGAAAGGATACTGAAATTCCTAAAGAGAAAAAAGTTCTGATAGTAAAGCTGTAAAAACTATAAAAGCCAATGTTTGCTTCAGTTTCATCTTTCGAATGTTATACCGTTGACGGGTGATCCCAGAATTTGAATCCACACATAATCATTCGCGCGGATATCTTAATAACATTGCCTGTGACTCCAATGATGTGAAGGTCTATGGAGTTACAGCGTTTTGAACGTTAGAAGAGCAATTTTACATACATATACATATTTTCAATAACATACATGTACATAGTCATGCCTTTCATAGACTTTGAATGGTAGTTCTATACTGTACATAAGGAGTTTCTTTCAGCGAGTCTTCAGCGAAGGATTCTCAGTTCTCACTGCCTAGAGCGGATGATCATGCTTGGATGCCTACTTCAGTGGTTTAGCACTTCACTGCAAATCCTCTCCATAAACCGTCATAAATTAACTTCGACAGTTCCGCATGAGAGCTTTCAACCTTTCTCTCCTCTCCATCTTCTTTTTCTCTCATTTTATCTCTCTCAATCCTCGCCTACTAGCAAAGCCCAATGAGTTGAATAAATCGCGCTGTAAATGTGCCTATATAAGCATTCTTCTAAGGTTCACATCACAATTACAGTTGTAAAAATAAGTGCTATATATCGAAAATTGGCTCAAAATATAGCCCATTGTACGAAATCTAGCAAAGGATAATTCGGATAAAGTCATAAAATTTTTCTGAATGAAAATATATTTTGCATACAATATCTAAATATCATCATACTTCATTTATAAATTTCTTTAAATGTCTTTTAAAGATTCTCATTGTTATCTATCTGTTATTATTTGAAATTTTTGTTAAAAATTTGTGGGAAATTACGAAATTTCAAAAAAAAGAATGCCCCCCCTTCTCCGGTATATTGACACACGACTGATGGCAGAGTTAATAAAGGTGCCGCCAAACTAACTATAGGCCTACATAAAATCTACAATGTTTCCAAACGTAGACTTTCCAAATAAAAGCTATCGGATTTTAGAGCTTTCTAATTTAATAGTATCAAAATTTCTCAATGTGCACAGGTCCCCTTCTCCTTTCTTCCTCAAGCATCTAGTACGGATGCTGCTTCTGGAAATGCTTTCGTGATGGTCGCGCAATTAAAGCTAAACATAAATATATACATGTGTCCTCTGACCAATGAACTTATTCAGTCTTCATAAAAGAGTTTTCATATTCCTACTGTTGAATAGCATTCACTTCACCATTGCCTCCTGGCCTTTTGACATATTGGTATTTTTCGTTGCAAGAGGATTAAATTTTGTAATATCTGCATTGATTGTGCATTTAAAAAGTTTCTATCGCTTCATCTCAAAAGAACAAATGCCTTGTCCTAAAATCTAAACCAATCTTGCGGTTCAGTTTGTATCACTCTCTTTAATTCTAACTCTGATGGTTTCAGAAAGATAACGATGAATGACTAAATTAAAATGTCGATTGAATTAAATCCAGAAGATCGTGAGCTTCAATGAGAGTGGATCGTGTTATTCCATGTTAACAGAGTCACGACCGGTAACTGGAAGATTGGAGAGACAGGAGGTAACGTGGCTTCAAGAAATACGAGAATTGGTTTGACTAGATAGTTTCCGTACTGGTAATTCATTCAGTGGACTGCTAGAGTCAATCCGTGATTTATTGGTTAAGAATTTTGTCAAAATTCTTTGGGTTTTAATTCATACATTAGAGCTATTTTGTGTATTTCATTACTTCTACTTTGTTTTTATATATTTGTCCCATCGGGTTGCAGTGGTGAATTAAAATTGACTGGAGCAATATTGATAACTACAATAATATTTTATTTCAAAATTGAAAGATGTTGATATTAGTGTGATAACGAGTCATGCCACGCGGTAAAGAGAGCTTTAGAACAAACTATTATATCGAACAGTATTAAATTATTGATAATAAATGTTACATTGTTTTTTTAGGTTAAATAAATTACACTACAAATTGCTAAAGATGACAATTGTCACCAAAGCTAGTTTTACTTAAACCTTAAGCCTTGATATGACTTAAAAGGGTATTCTTAAAGACATAAAAGTTAGAATTGTACGATTCGAATCTAAGCGTCCAGGCGTGAAAATTATCAGTGCCAACGATTTAATCATTTAATTATTATTAAATGTTACTTTTATTATTATTATTTATTGTTATTTTTATAATTTATTATTAAATATTGTTATTATTATTTCTCAGTATTTATTTATTTGTTATTATTAATATTATTTGTTATTTGTAATTTTTATTATTATTTTTTTATTTAACAATTGCATAATTATTACAACTAATATTAGTCAATTAAATCATTTAATGATTTAAGCAGTTATCTGCAGCTCATGCAAAATATAACCCTAAATTTTTATTTATAGTCATATTCGATAATCATTATGCATATCGTAAACAATAACTCCACGCTATAACATTAATAGTTAATCTAAAGAAATTTATTGCATTTGAAGATTCTATGGAATGGCTGGTTCGTGTTAGCATTAGGAACGGAAATTATTCCAGAACGTTCGCTTCTAGTAGGTCTTCGTATCTCCGGAAGTGCCATCTAGAAGAATTGTGCTGTGGAATTTTACCCAAAAGTGGATGAACTATTTAAACTGGATGAAAACTTTTGCCAAGACGTATGCTTATTCAACAGATTTATATACAATCATGGCGAGAAAAAACTCAAATAATGAATCAATTAGTCAATCAATTTTTCTGTGTGATTGCACAACGATATATCTGGGTTAAAAGTTAAACGACTTGAGAGACGTTTGCAAAGTATTACCTTGCCTTACTCAACGAACTGATGACGAGATTGGTCCTGAAAATTTAAATGAACCAACAGAAATCTGAAGAACGTTTTATACGAATTATTTACCTCCGACATCGAAGAAGGCAATGATGAATCATGTCAATGCAATATATTTAAGACAAATGCCAAAATATAAGATAAAGCCCATTGTGATGGAATCATTCTTTTCATGGATGGGCTGCTAATTAGCGATTCAAATATTGTTTTTATTTTCTATTATTGTTCACAAATGTATGCACAAAATATCAATTCCTGGAAGTGATATGATGGATATGCCGAACAGCTCAGAAGCAGTAATTTATCATTGTTTCTTTAATTTAAAAATAACCAAGAAATAAGTTAGGAATATCATATTTGACTTTAACCTGTAATGCTTGAGATATCTATCATAATGAATCAAATGTTCAGTGAAAAACCTGACATATATTACTTAATTAAAGCGAGACAAATTAGGATGAAATTTTGAAAATTAATTTATAATAATTCATTTACAAATAAGATGTAACATAATTTTTTAATCAAGGAAATTAAACTCTGTAGAATCCCGCCCTTTCCTTTCTAAAATTTTACTCTACTTTTGTGAGTTTTTGAACTTATCGATGGTTCAACCCGTTAAGATCATGGATGAAGATTAAACTTTGTATTTGTATATATATATATATATATATATATATATATATATATATATATATATATATATATATGCATGCTTTTGAAAATTTGTATAACTGAATTAAAATGAAGTGTTGAATTGTAATATGAATTCTGTGCAGTTTAAAAGCCCATAAATAATTAATAAATACTTGAGACTGAATACTCTATACATTAAGTTTAAAATGTTACAAATGTCATTTGATGCTGACAGATAACTATAAAATAAAGAAATATGAAAATATATTAAGAGTATTTTAATTTTCATAATATTGAAATTATCTAAATCTGTCAATGTATTGTAGGCCTATATTTTCAACTAACGATAACGCATATGTCATGTCTAAAAATAGTTTTCATTTCCCGATATTTATTTTAATACAATTTTTATCAATATTTCTTACATGCCAAGTCTTCAAATTGGCTAATTTCGTTTTTAAAACCAAATGTAGTTGCAAAATTGCAAATTACTGATGTAAGTTAAACTCAACTGCTACTGTGACTATTTCCATCATTATAGTGTATACTAACAAATATTAAATTTAATTTTACAGCAATCGGTATCTTAATTATTTTCTCAGCAATCATCCGCTCTTTTTTTCATAATGTCAGTATGATGGGCGAACGTGGCTAAAGGGCGCTAATCAAATATTCATCCATGATACGCTGACCATGTTAAAGGAGAAGGAAAAATAGAGAAAATGTGTGTGAGAGAGAGTTAGAGATAGATAGATAGATAGATAGATAGATAGATAGATAGATAGATAGATAGATAGGTAGATAGATAGATAGATAGATAGATAGATAGATAGATAGATAGATAGGTAGGTAGGTAGGTAGGTAGGTAGGTAAGTAGGTAGGTAGGTAGGTAGGTAGGTAGGTAGGTAGGTAGGTAGGTAGGTAGGTAGGTAGGTAGGTAGGTAGGTAGGTAGGTAGGTAGGTAGGTAGGTAGGTAGGTAGGTAGGTAGGTAGGTAGGTAGGTAGGTAGATAGATAGATAGATAGATAGATTGATAGATAGATAGATAGATAGATAGATAGATAGATAGATAGATAGATAGATAGATAGATAGAGAGAGAGAGAGAGAGAGAGAGAGAAATAAAGCGAGAGAGGCGCGAGAATGATGCAGAGTTACTATAATGATGATCGCTCAGGGAATAATATTCCCGGATCGCGTGGGTCTACAAGATTGAAATTAGCTAAAATAAAATTAGGGGCGCGAAATCTGATGCTGGCCTTTCGGTTCATTTAGTGCATTTAAATGAAGCTTTAAATTGAAGATTTACTGGAGGGTTGACGTTTTCAGAATTACTTATTATTAAAGCTATAAGAAATCTTGCATGCCATTTGTTGAGATCACTGGAGAATAAATATACATGCATATGCTGATCAACAGTTCACTCTAATGTCATATTTAGAGTCAATCAAACAATAATTATTGAGGGTGGCCCTTTAAAAACAGTTCAGATATATTTTTGAAACAAAATGTTAAATGATTTAATGTTTGATCAGTGCATAACTTTCCTGAATGGAAAAATCTCTTATTGGAATGCTTTCGAGAATGCGAAATAATAAAGTGAATACGAATATGTCCTGACACAGCATTTGAGAACTGAACATGTAGTCTGCCTAACATCTCATGCAGTTAACTACTCAATTGGTGCTATACTCTTTACCTGCTAATCTTCGCTCTTGTTTTTCTCTTTCAACATTCCCTAGCAAGCTTAAGACTACCTTTTTCCACCATTGACATAATAAATCTGCCCTGACCATTTTTTGATCACCGGACTGGCTTTCGTTTAGGACCTTACTTCTCCTCAGCACATTTCTGTTGCAGATTGGTCTGGGTGAATTGATCTGTAGTGATGTGTGCTGTTGGCGACGTCCCTGACATCATCCCTGGATGAGGAAACGGACGTTAAACCTTTATTATTATTATTATTATAATTATTATAATAATAATAATTATTATTATTATTATACGATCGTACGATCTTTGCACACTGACGCATAGATTATGTAAATTCATTTGTATATTACAATGATACGATATCGGATTATGCCAGTGTACACTCTGTCTAAACAAACCCGTATGGAGTCAGGTAATGTAGTGAAATATTAGTTAAATAAACGAGTGTTCGGTACCTTGAAGTATTGTGCGGTAAACTGACTAAATATTTAAAGACTTTGAAAAGTTTCAGATTTCGACAATGATAATGTAAGTGCATCTCATTGTTATGTAGGCCTATGTTGAAACATTTAGTAAAATGCGGGTTAAAACTTCAAAGAAAATAACTTCAACAACTGAAGATTTAATCCAAATATTGACACTTATATTTCTCGGAAATCTCTATCTTAAACAAATGATTTGGTCCTACTGAGCAATATTTATATACCTCCATTGTAAACCTTCTTGCAAATCATCTTAATCGGAAAATCTTGACATTTAGTAAGAATCAGATTTTTACATAGCAGAGTAACGCTTTCATGCGATATAAGAGATACAGAAAGTCATATAAATGCGTCACATAAGACAGAGATAACGAGAGAGAAACCGAACGAGTTAAATGTATTAAACCGAAGAGTGAAAATGCCTACACGGATAGAATTAAACGGAAAAAAGATATATAAAACAGGTAGAAAAGTAGAGGAATATATAATAGATAAGTAGAGGAATATATAGAGAGTAAAGACAAAAAGGTATAGAGCAAGAGGGGGAGAAATTGAGAAATAGAGACTGAAATAAGAGAGAGAGAGAGAGAGCGAGTGAGAGAGAGAGAGAGAGAGAGAGTGAGAGAGAACAAGCCAGGAAGGGAGGAAGGAAGCTATACGAAATGGACTGAGTACGAATCAGTCGGTGATCCATTTGCGCTGTGCTGGGCTGCTGGCCTCGCTAGAAGACGAGATAAGTTGACGGTCTGGTCGAATGTGAGCGAATTGAAATCGAAATGAAAGCAGAGCTTGAGGATATTGTTACGAAATACAATCCCGCGTCTTAAGAAAGAAACCCGCAGAGTATACAGTCCACGACACAGATCCTGTGTTCTTCAGTCCGCCGTCACTACGCCTACTATCCCGTCAAGTATGTACTTTAATTTCGGATTACCGAACATCTCGCGGAAGATCTAAAATATAATTATTATTTTTCGTTTGCATTACACCAAATCAAGCATCACGTCTGGATTGCTGCAGTTTCTCCTGCAAGCCACTCTATGTCTTCATCCTTTTTTTGTGTGTGTCTTTTCTCTATGCTACTTTCTCAGGCAGATATTCAATTCGATGGTCACTTACTGGGCAATTTTAATACGTTAATACGATATACATGCACATGTAAATATCTTTATATGTCCTTGAATCTTTCATTCACGTTACCATTAGTATGAGAAAATAAATTCTGCTTTAAAAATTGTATAATGCAGATAGACTTTTAGTATAAATCATTATATCTTTCGTGAAATTATTATTCATTTTATTTATAACAATTTATAATAAACAACAATCAAATAGTGGTAAACCGAAAGGTATCTATCAAATCCAACATATAAATACACATACAGTATATATGTATATATATATACGTGTATATATATATATATAGATATATGTATATATATATACATTATTTATTAGTATTTAGTATTTATTAGTATATAGTATTTATATATATATACATATATATATATATATATACATTATATATATATCTATGCATGTATCGCTATTGTCTTTATACTGGGTCTATACAACACACAAAGCAGAATGTGCAGAAGCAGCAGAACTCTAATATTCGTGGCCTGGTCGGCAGCCATTCACTTGCCGCTGATTTACTTCAGGAAGTCAAGTGTCAGGACATCAGAACAGCATACACTACTGTAGAGACAATACCGTAATGTAAAATGCTTCTAAACAGGAGCACTTGGTATTTTCTTTCCGAAGAGCCGTGGGGTCTACTGTTGGGTCTACATGAACTGTGGGGTCTACATGAACTGTGGTGTCTACATGAACTGTGAGGTCTACATGAACTGTGGTGTCTACATGAACTGTGGGGTCTACATGAACTGTGGGGTCTACATGAACTGTGTGGTCTATATGAACTGTGGGGTCTACTTGAACTGTGGGGTCTACATGAACTGTGGGGTCCACATGAACTGTGGGGTCTACATGAACTGTGGGGTCTACATGAACTGTGGGGTCTACTTGAACTGTGGTGTCTACATAAACTTCCTATAGTTTTCCCAGTGCATTTTAGATAAAAAGTTGCAGTGGTATATAAAATTTTGTAAATTTTCATTTTAAACTTAACTCAAAAATGATTTTCACCTGCGTTATCCTAAATTGACACGATTACCGGATGTTTCTTAACTAAGTCTGACAAAATTAAACTTTGGTAATAATTTAAATTGGCATATATCTTTTATATTTTATGAAAATCATCTTTTTAAGGACTTTGGACCAGGACATTTGTTAACTTCTCTCGTAGACGAATAAGTGGAATGAATGAGCTTAATGTAACTACCTTATGTATTTCACGTACTTTAACAATGACAAGAATCTCCTTTAATTTCGAAATTTTCGAATATTTAAAAATTGTATTATAGAGTAAAATTTAGTAATTCTGTCTAAGCAATTTACCGAAGGCGATGTTATCTTTTTTCTTTTATAGTTGGTAATTGTTGCCGAATGATTTTGTTTTTAGTTAATAATGTGTACTTGTAGAGAGGTCTTTGTTGGATATGAACATACTGCAGCAATATCTTACTTGTGAGAGTTTCTTGGAATGGGGTCAAGCGCACCAAATTCTTTATATGCGGAAGAAATACTGAAATTTTGAAATGTTTGAGTGGGATTTTGATTCTTAGTTTTAATATCACTTAATACATAATTTTCGAAGTACATGTCGATGATACAAAGATCGCATATTGTCTGCTGTAGATGGATTACAGAAATGATGTGCATCAATTAAAACTTCCATCCAGATAACCTTTGACTCCATCTTTATGATTCAGAAAGAATTAGTATAGAAACTCCATTTCTCTATATCAAGTTTCAAATTAAATTAGTAATTCGCAAGATTTAAATCACAAAATATATTCTTAATCTTTTAAGGTTATGTCGTACACCATAGACAAGTAATGATACTACTCAATCGACCCAAAAACTGAATCACAATTGATCTTCATTTGTTTCATATAAAATCCAGTCAGAGACTTTAATGGAAAATCCAATAAAATGAATGTGTCATATATTTCAGTATATAATTGATTTCTAAAGATAATTGATGAGAGTATATAATTGATAATTGATAGAAAGATGGAGAGAATATGTAGAGGAACTGTATGATAAGGCTGGGAAACCAGTTCAAGAGGTTTTTAAAATAGAAGAAGAAAATATCATAGAAGACGATAAAATGGGCACTGATTTAATGAAGGAGGAAATTTATTCTGCAATTAACAGTATCAAGAAGGGGAAGGTAGCCGGAATAGATGAAATCCCAGCAGAATTCTTGAAAATGTTGGAAGGAGAAACATTCAAAAGGTTAATGGAGGTATGTATGGAAGTGTACAATACAGGCATTTGGCCAGACGACTTTACCAAGTCAGTGACGATTTCAATTCCCAAAAAAGCTAATGTTGTGGAGTGTTCGAATTACAGAACAATCAGCTTAATACCTCATGCATCGAAGATCTTATTAAAGATAGTAAGTAATCGCACTCAGTCGAAAGCAGAGATGATACTAAGCAAGACGCAATTTGGTTTTAGGAAAGGATGCGGCACAAGAGATGCAATAGGAGTAATGCGGGTTCTTTGCGAAAGAAGCTTAGAATATGGAAATGACGTTTTTGTATGCTTTGTAGACTTCGAGAAGGCCTTTGACAGGATTGATTGGATAACGATGGTGAATATCTTAAAAAGAATAGGAATTGACTGGAGAGAGAAGATTAATTTTGAACTTGTACATGAATCAAAGAGCAGTAATCAAAATCCAACAAGAATACTCAGAAGAAGGTGAAATAGGACGTGGAGTAAGACAAGGTTGTAGCATTTCGCCGCTGCTGTTTAACATTTACTCTGAGGCAATGATGGAGGAAGCCATGGAAGACTTGGAAGAAGGAATAAAGTAGGAGGGAATTTGTTACAAGATGTACGACTTGCAGATGACCAAGGAATGGTAGCGGGCAGCGAGATTGGATTGCAGAAGATAATAGATAGGCTGAATAATACGGCCCTAAGATATGACATGAAGATTAATATAAAAAGACCAAGATTATGAGAGTGTCCAATAATAAAGGTGAAGTTAATATCACAATAAATAGTACGAATTGGAACAGGTAAGGAGTTTCAAATATTTGGGTCATACTATAACCGATGATGGGAAATGTGACACGGAAATATGCAGTAGGATTGCACAAGCAAAAGCGGCCTTCGCTAGTAGAAAAGAACTATTAACAAAAAGTCTAAAGAAAGACACAAAGATAACGATAGTGAAAACTTTGGTTTGGACCACGCTATTGTATGGATGTGGAACATGGACCTTAAGGAAGGAAGATATTAGGAAACTGGAGGCATTGGAAATGTGGATTTGGAGAAGAATGGAGAGGATTAGCTGGACTCAAAAGGTTATAAATGAGGAAGCCCTAGAGAGAGTTGACACAGATAGACAGTTGATAAATGTATTAAGAAATAGGAAGCAGAGATGGATAGGACACATTCTAAGGGGGGAAGGTCTATTAAAAGAAGTTATAGAAGGTGGAATGGAAGGAAAAAGAGGCAGGGGCAGGCCGAGATTAGGTATGTTAGATGATTTAGAGACCCACTCATATGTGGAAATGAAGAGGAAGGCGCAAGACAGAGAAGAGTGGAGGCGTTATATACCATGGACCTGCCAGTAGGCAGTGCACTAAGAGAGAGAGATAATTGATTTCATCAATATATAGGCCTAGATATTCCATTTTTAACTGAAAAAATCGAAACTTATTTAAGTTTAGCCAGCCTTTGAAGCAACTGATGAATTGAAGCTGTCCTTAGTTCGATCGACTACATTTCAACCATACTTAAAGTTGAGAAACCTAGGAGTCTAACTACTTTTCGTGAACCATAACCAGACGAATAGAGAAGGGATGGCATTAAAAAGGTGCATAAGCATTTGATGGCAACAGTATTCTGCAGGCAGCGTAATTTCAACATTCAAATTCAGCAATTACTTTTTAGTGCTTTGCCTCCTCTGAGATATCATAATGTCACAGAGTCAATGCATCTCTAGATTTCGGAGAGAAGATTTTCGTCTCTTAAGTGCTCGCTCGTCACATCCTGGCGCTCCTTTATTCTCTCCTCTCGGCCTCGCCGCGTTTAATGAACAGTCGACGGTTGAATTTGTTCGATTACCGGCTGACAACAATAACAGGCGTCCACCCCGAGGTCCCAAGGGAGGAACATGGACTCGCCGGCCGGACGTTAGTTTGCATCTAGCAGCGTTTAATCTTAGAGGTACCTGCGATATAAGCTTTGGTAAATATTCGACTTAAGTGTAAAATAATCACATGTTAGAGTTATCACAATTCTCACAAGATTATATACCATGGATTTGTCTACTGGCAGGCACATGCTATATAACGCCTCCACTCTTCTCTATCTTCCGCGTTCCTCTTCATGAGTGGGTCTTTAAATCATCTAACAAACCTAATCTCGGCCTACCTCTGCCTCTGTTTCTTGTCATTCTACCTTCTATGACCTGTTTTAATAGATTTTCACCCTTAGAATGTGTTCTGCTATCTGACCTTCACGACCGTTTTCGGCTTCTCAGTTTTTATTGCCAGGTTACAAGTCATATTTTTCGTTAAATAAAATAATTTGATTTGAATCGATTTGAATATAGCACAGTAATAATGTAACAGAGGCTGGGCAACAAGTCAGCAGTTTTTTTCTTCGATAGGATTTTGTTAATTGATTAGCTACATTGAAACAAAGGGGTTCGCAAAAGGTTAACACCTTAAGAACAAATAAAAATAATAATATTCTAGTAACTACCATAAAATTGTTTAAGGTTTAACGTCTATTTTCTAATCGAATGAAGACATTCTGGTCTTCTCAACAGTAGGAGTCCACAACACACTGCCTTACTATAAACGACTTGCAAAAATGTGTGTAAGAGAAAACATAATTTCGGATCAAATTGTTTCTCTTAGGATATTGTATATGATCAGGTCTAAATGTTAACAATGATATCGAAATATGTAAAAATAAATAAACGAATCTGCCTACTGTGATCAAAATAAGCTTATTTTATTTGTAAGAAATGTATATAACAGTTGTGAAGCATGGAAAAATATGGACTTTAAAAATACTAACATAATAATGGTGCATAATAATGGTTGACATAAATAGACAATTGATGAATATTATAAAAAGTAGAAAGAAGAACTGGATGGAACTATTCCTGAGATGGAATGGTCTATTAAAGGGAGATTGGAAGGAATAAAGTTAGTGGAAGACCGAGACTTTGGATGCTGGATGATTTGATAACTTATTCGTATGTTATTTTGAAGCGAAACGCAAATGATAGAAAACAAGGGGTAAGTTATATGCCATGGACCTGCCAATAGGCAGTTTGCACTAAGAGAGATAAAAAATATAATCATATAATAGGGCACTCTGTGTAGTTCGGGTAATACGAAGAACATTTTCAAAAATTTAAGTTTAAAAAAATTAAATGTAAAGGCGTGTTTCTTATCGAAAAACATGGGGTAAGAATCACTTCAACGATGTAAAATACGAATAACAAAGAACAAGGGTCAAAGGAAACACTTGAAGTGGCCATTAACTATAAACCATGCGCCAACTTTGTAGCTGTTAAAATTGCAACTTAATATCATATTAATAATTATTTAAATATAATTTTTATGCAACATTAACAACAAAATATTCGACTTGAAACTTCCATATGGTAAGTATAATTCAGTGTTAGTCATAAATTTATTTTCAAAATTAAAATATAATTGTAGACTGAACTACTGAAACAACTATTTTTGGATCTTAAAGGAATGACCTTGATATTTGTTGTAGTCATTGCCTGAGCTAAAGTTTAATTCTTAGATTAGTGATAGAAATATCTACAACTTAGCTAAATTAATGCTCTGCAAAATGAAAATTTTTAGAGCAAGTGTCGCAATAAACCGCAAAGCTGACCCTGTTACACTTGGATGCTTCAATAGAAGAAATTTTTCGGAGTTGACTGTTGGCGCATGCCATTTTTTCATTTAGTTCTGCATTTATTTCCATCGATCAATAAACGTCTTACATTTAGCTACTTACTCGTGCCACTCTGTAATGTATTACTGCGATAAGTTCTTGTTCTTTCACATACCGATTTCGGATATTTCACGCTCTTCCGTCGAAAGTGTGCTTTAGACTCTCAAATCTATCTCCTTCCTGACGGCTTGTCACGCCATTTCCTTCTCCTTCTTTCTCTTTCTCTCTCATGCGACAACTGCTGTGGATTTCTGTTGCACTTTTAAGCAAATTGAGCATCGCATCGGGGCGGCATTCCAAGTGGATTTATACTACAGGGACGGTTTTAGGCTGAGATGGGAAGATGAGCAAAACATGCGTCGATAAAGAATTTAAAATTGTGGGTTTATCAAGATATGAAAAGTAGCACACTCGTCTACGTGTTCGACTGCGGGTTATTTTATTTTCTGCTTAGGTCATGGCTCGCATTCAGCATTGCTGGCATGTTTAGGGACAAGAAACTGACTTTAAACTTGGTTTTAGTCTTATAAGTCATCGATAATTAAGATTATATCATGTGAAAAATATCGGATCAGAATTTATAATCATTTGTCGTTTCAAAAAGGACTTCGACATTTTACAAAAATTTCATAAATAAAGTCATAATAAGGCTAGACAACAGTTGAGAAATAATTTTAAAAATGGTGGTTTAACCCCAACAGATCTTGCAAAAGAACTGACACTGAATTTACAGTCGCTCCAAGAAATTCATTAATCTCATCCCTCGCTTTTTCTTAACGTTTGGCAATATTTTTATTGTTTGAAAGGAAAGCTCTGTTGAAGTGATAAGTGGAGCAAATATAAAAGTAATTAATGTGTTGTTCATTATAGAAATTTCATTTAATCTCTTGCTTGGATGGCTTAACGAAGAGTGTTAAATCAAAGAACTATTCTTTATACATTCATCCAGCATGTGGGCGGCAGAATGTTCTTGTGACATTTTATTACCTTTAGAAAAAGTTATCAAATATGATAAATACCATAAGCTCAAATAAACTTAATCATCGTACTTAATACATTAACTTTTGTAAATTAATCTTAAGAAGGAATAACTTCTGCAAATGAGAACTTTTAACGTATTTGTGTCACCAGTTTTCACTTAAATTTTATTTGAAATAAAGCTAACATCAGGCTTACCGTCATTTCTTGCTCGATGGCATGTCAGTGATGGGGATGCCACTGGATTTGAACCATAGATGAAAAAAAGTTTTTTTTACGTTTTTATATCTTTTAAAAAACGCTTTTTTTACGTTTTTCTATTTTGTATAAAATAAAAAACGTAAAGAAACGTAAACCATAGTTTGACGTGGACTGCACATAAATATTGAGAAATTGCCGTTAGTTTCGTGCCATAAACATCACTATATAAAAGGCAATTCATTACATTTTTGATTTTCCTAGTTAGGCAGATGTTCTAATTTTTAAGACATTGTCTATTTTTAATTTCTTACGGATTTAAATTTTCTTGTATTGATAATTATGAACAACTGACAGTGTGGCTGTATGTGACCTGAAAGTATTTGTTTATATTTGTGTGGAGTCTATGGACATACTTTAGAACTTTAGATCAAGTCTAGTTGCAATAAAATTGTTTAGTGTTATGATGGAATGAAGGCATGGCAATATATATATATGTATGTATGTATATATATATATATATATATATATATATATATATATATATATATATATATATATATATATATGCAAGCTACGTGTACGCTTATAAGGTTTCTTTCAACGTTTTTCTACGTTTTTTATTTTTTGGGAAAAAAACGCGTTTTTTAACGTTTTTTATTTTTGGTAAGAACGTTTTTTTCATCTATGATTTGAACCCTGGACCTACTGATCCGCTGGTAGAACAACTTGCCCAACAAGCCATCGGCTCGGTTCAAGTATTAAGTATAGATAAATCGAACACTCTTCGAGTTTATTAGGAAGCGCCTAAGGCAGACGTTCAGTAGAACAAAGAAGTGAGAAACAGTTATCAAGTCAAAGTTTTTAGATGAGAAGTTTTGATTATAATCTGCATACGATTAATGTGTATTCGTAGTAATTAAAACTTCACATGCTTATATTTGGATTGCTTGAAAATTTGTCTAGGACATCTCATTCTAATGTACATTTCAGAAAATAGATATGAAACATATATATATATATATGCAATATACTTAGGTCTTATGCTATTTCTTTGCTTTAAATGTGTTCTCATACAAGATAAATGCTGAAAAGAAACGGCCTCCTGTTAGACAATAGAGACGAAATGAAGTTTACTGCCCAAGTTTAAGAAGTTATTAAGAAAATTTTTTTTATATTTTTCTGTCAACTTCAACCTTTTATTGTTACTTTATGCTTTATCTCAGTTTATCTTCCACGCTAGCATTATGTAGCGCTTAACTTACCCTCCTTTCAAGTTCGACTTATCTTAATTTTGCAAGAAAATGATTTGTAAAAATAGTATGATTTTTATTTAAACTATCCGAAATGTCAATAAAATCTTGAACGAAGTAAAATTGTTCAATGATTTTCAGTGATCCGTAGCAAATATCTTATAAATAAATAAATTTTACTATAAATATAAGTGATATATTAAAGCCACGTAAATGCTACAAAACATAATTTAGAAGCTTTAGAAAATCAAGGTTTTGAAAGTTCTGAAATAAAACATATTATTTAAAGTTTATGTATTTTCGCGTATAATATTTTCATCATGTCACGATAACATGATGTCAAAACAGACCTTTTAAAATATATTTAGTAAACGCATAAACGTACCTCAGTAAGAATAACACGTTCGTTAAAAATAATCTTAGAATTACACAGCACTAACAAATTACAACCTGTCCAACAAGAGGACTTGAATACACAATGCTTTACATCTGCATATACATAGAATTCTCTCCACTGAAGTTCTGGAAGATGAAAAGCAGTGAAGCGCTTAAGTTAAATGAGTTATTTGCCAACGTTGGGTGTTTGAGGAAGGGTAGTAAAAATTCTCAGTACGATGTACGCTTTGATGCCTCACTAGAACAAAAACAGTATTGCTGTATCGCATAAGTGCACATTCAATGAAAATCGAATTTTGCTACCATTATGCAGTTTGAATTATTTATCGTTGAATGGTTCAGTTGACTTTTTATAAGAGATTTATGTAAGAGAATCGGATGCTTTGGTTTGCGATATAAAGCTGAATAAAGAACATCAAGTATATTGTATCATAAAATGATTCCAATATTAACTCATGCCACATCTCATTGATGAGTATTTTAAGTTAAAATTTAATTTTAAATCGTATTGAGTGACGGGATTATTGCTTCAATTGCTTTGCAAATTGAGATTAGAAGGAAATCTGATTTCAATTGGTAGTGCTCGCTCAATTTGAATACCCATTCGTAATTTCGTGCAGTAAACAAGTATCGTAATGCAAACTGAATTTAGGCATTTGTTAACAGCCTTGAAGTATCATCAACTTCTCATGTCACCTTTTTCAAATATTGTGTCCCTAGAACTACGTGTATGTAATAATATTTCTGACAAAAATTTTGCTTTTTAGAAGAGAAATACCAAAAACAAGTGAAAACAGAGATTGGTCCGAAGATAGTGTCCTTTAAACTTAGTTCTGAAATAGATCAGATATGATTCAGTTCAGAATATGTATTCATTCCATAATTAAAGAATGCGACACTTCAATTTACTTCTCTGACTCGTGTGTTAGCCTTTCTTAGTTTAACATTTAGTTTAGTAACTTGTATCTATTGTCTGAATTCCTTATTTGTTTAATATTTGTAGACATGACGGCCAAATAGGCACTATAATCTGAAAGGTAGGCCTATGTACGTAAGGTGTAGGCCTATGTACATGTAGGCCTATGTACGTAAAGTGTACTGCATGTGAGGAGATTCGAAACATATTAGACTAGCACAGTAGTCGACTGCTTAAATATTACATATAACCTACGCAGCTACACTTATCTCTTTCTGAAAACCTGCACTTACTTCTTTCTCTTATCTCTCGAATACCCTAAAGGTTTAATTTTCATCACAGAAAAAATTACAATAAACTTCTCATGTGCATATTGCTAAAGTAATGAAAAAAATTATTTTACATCTAAAAAGAAGATTTGCTAGAGTAAGGAATAGAATTCTGGACACCTTGCAAATTATAGCATTTTTACTAAGATAGCTCTCTTAGAGCAGTGCCTATTGGCTAGTCCATAGCATATAACGCCCCAACTCTTCTCTGTCTTCCATTTGCCTTTTTCACTCCCACATGTGAGTGAATCTTAAATTAATCTAATATATACAATATTATAATATATTTCAGGTCTTTTGATTTAAGACTGAAAACTGTAGTTGAACACTCACTTCAGTATATTTTCAATTTATTAAATATAGAGGCAAGAGGTTGGGGACAAAATCAACTATGATTTAAAGGTGTTTTCCAAGTGTGTTTCAGTTGAATTGGCTCTTAACAAATCTAACAAATCTGCCGCAGCCACACTCCACCTATTGCGATCAATAGATTAATTGAATACACACAACAGCAGCTGTCTAACGTTATACCTTTGAGCTCATTATTTCCTCTGAATTCTCTATTTTCATTTATTCACGCTGCAAAATAGATAAAATAACAATGAAAGCTACTCATTGTTTTATGTCTTCCTTTCGTTTCAATCATTTCCATAGAAAGTTCGACCGTAAAGAATGCGAGAAAAGTCTATTGAGCAGAGCAGAGGCATCGATCATCATTTCGTATAAGTGGGCTATTGCAGCAGGACGTTCTCTAGGCGACATATGAAACAGATGGACCGCCGTTTTCCCATCTCTATCCTATCTCCATCTATATCCCTATCCCTACCTTATCCCATCATTAACACTCCCCTATCCCATTCGTGATCCCTCCGGTATTACGTCTCTATCAAGCCTCTATAACGAAACTATCTCAACACTAATTTAACCTCAGTTTTATTCAACAGACTAGAACATAAATAATTCTAATTTTTAATTTTCGACATGCTGAATGAATTGTCTGTTAAATGTACTTTCGCAAGCTATGGAACAATTATTGAAGAGTTACGATAAAACCTTGAGTAGTAATGATTCAAATAATACCTAAATAACAATCCGCTAGAAATTCAACTCTTACTGCTACGTGGAGTCATTTGATCGTTGTAGGGAAAGGAATCTCTACACGGAGTTGGAAAAAAGGAAAGTAACACGATTCGTCGCAAAAGCAGACACACTGAGTCAACGTGAAGTTTAGTTTCTCACATTGGTAAAGCAATGTATCGGTTGAAAGAGGAGTTTGGATACTGTTCTTTTAATGTATTTACATGTACTATTAACAATATGCACTAAACGGCGCGGTTCAGTGGAGAATTATGATGATGAAAAAAGAAATATATTTCAAAATCGATTATTATTAAGCATTTTCGATCATTAAAAGACTCCATTTAGAAACACAATTGAGCATAATATAACGTTCACATGTATTCAGTTTCTTGAGGAATAAAAATTAAATATTCAAGACTACAACAACTATATCAACAATTAACACTTGTAGAAGCTACAAATATGTTATGAACATTATTGTTGCCACTAAATGCATAAACACACGACAATTACATAAACACTAGAAATTGATAAGTACATGATGATTGATTGTAATTTAGAGGTACTGAAAGCTTGAAGTAGTGTCATTAGCGAGTCAGATTTGTTTTGCTTTTGTCAAGTATTCAAATGCTATATTTTAGAGAGCTTCATTCGCTTGCGTGTGAATGCTGTCTTATGCTGGATATATGTGTAATATGTAATATACATGTATAGTAATAGTAGTACAATAATAAATTATATTATAATAGCCATATTATTGGTACCATTATCATTATAATAGCAATAATAATAATAATAATAATAATAATAATAATAATAATTATTATTATTATTATTATTATATCAATCAGTCAATGATGATTAAAAGTTTTCGTGATGATGAACGAAGAGCACATCGCTGGTGTAGGCGTTGTTCCTGGAGCAAGCCTGCTCAACGCTGCGAGTGAGGGGAGGTGGTCCACAGCTGAACACCCCGAATACATTAGTCGATGGGTGCTCCTTCATGACGACTTCTGTTGTGCTCTTCGTTCATCATCACGAAAACTTTTAATCATCATTGATTGATTGATATAATAATAATAATAATAATAATTATTATTATTATTTTTTATTTTTTTTTATTTTTTTTAAATATTTTTTTAATGCCCTGGGCTGTAAAGGGCCCTGGGCTAAAAATAAGATAAAAGAGACTTTACTTAATTAAAAGTTATTAAAAAAGCGATTAAAATAATTCCTCTGCACTCTGGGAAGCCGCTTTAGCCAAAGTGCCACTGAAGCAGACTGCATTGAATCGCTGGAGAGCAATAGACAGTCGCTGCCACAGAAAAGATTTTTCGCGCTAAATTATTATTAGTACTATCATTATTATTGTTGTTGTTGTTAAACAATATTCAGTTATCCGCATACTAAGTACAACTGCGTAAAATGTTAAACAAAATGTAGGTAAGGAAATAAACTATTAATAAGTTATTATTATTATTATTGTTTTTTAAAACTTATTGTTATTATTATTATTATTAAAGTTTTATATTTTTTAATAGACCATAAGTGTTCGTTGATCTCTATTTTTCCACCAAATGGCAGGTCCAATGTACACTTTCTAAATCACATTCTATATTCAAACTATAGGCCTACATGTATATTGAGAACGTCATCGATAAACCAGCAAATCCCTTCATTAGTTTGCATTCTTCAGTTCTTGCTCAGTCGCCTCTTACGAAAACTAATGTTTACAATTGGCCTTTTCTTCCGTGGACCCAACACAGTATAAAATATCTTGCTATGAAATTTCATATAACCGATATACTAAACAAACTATCTCATCAAGAAATAGACGTTAGCACGACAGCTTTAAATACGTTGATAAGAGATGCATGATAAAAAGAACGAATAGAAAGATTCCGATATATTTAATCTTTTCTTGCAAAAATCTTAGTTAAGCTAATAAACGCTATGTAGGGGAATAGCATAGCCTGATAGTATAGTCTGATAGCATATCATAGCCAGATATCACAGCCTAAGAGCATGGCTCGCTAGGAGCCAAAATCAATTTAAAAGCATCTCTGCTTGTACACCAAACTCTGAAATATTTCATAATAAATTTAAAGAGACATACGAAAAGCAAAAATTGGTATATACTTCCGAAGCAAATGATGTTGTTATCGATGTAAGATCCTTGGGAAATGCTATTAATTGTCTTGAGTTAAATAAAGCTGCAGGTAGTGATGGTCTGATGATCGAACATTTGTTGTATGCCCATGAATCTGTGTTGATAATAATTAAAACGCTCTTCAATATAATGCTTCGCACTGGCTTGGTTCCCGACGCTTTTGGTATCGGTAGAACTACACCTATACCAAAATTCAAAGGGTGTAAAAGGGTCGTCTCAGCTGATGATTTTAGGGGGATCACTATATGCCCCGTCATCTCAAAAGTTTTTGAACATAGTATAAAAAAGTTCATTCAATTACCAACTTCAAGTAGGCAGTTTGGTTTCAAAGATAATGTTGGATGTATTAATGCAATACATACCGTAAGAAAGGTCATAAAGTATTTCAATGTCAAGCTGAGTACTGTCAATGTTGGTGTTATTGATCTGCGTAAAGCATTTGACAAATGTAATGTTTATGGCATATTACATATGCTTCAATGTAGAAAAGTAAATGCATGTATCATTAATACTCTTGAAAATTGGTTCAGCAAAAATAGTACAACTGTAAATTGGGCTGATTCTGTATCGGATTGTGTCCAACTGCTATCGGGAGTTAAACAAGGTGGGGTTCTTTCACCTTCTTTGTTTGCCCTTTTTGTTGACACAGTTTTAGACAAATTAGAAGCTTCTAAATTAGGTTGTTTCATAAATTATAACTGTTATAATAGTTTTATGTATGCAGATGATCTTATTTTATTGAGTATCTCTGTCACTGATCTTCAGAAATTATTTAATATTTGTGACATGGCTTTTACAGAGTTAGATTTACCAATAAATGTATCGAAATGTCACTGTATGCGCATCGGTCCTAGGCACAATTTTCAGTGCAAGCCATTGCAAATTAGAGAAACTTGTATTAATTGGGTGGATAGTATCAAGTATTTGGGAATAAATATTTTAAGAGCTAAATCTTTTAAATGTTGTTGGAAAGAGAGTAAATGTAAATTTTATACTTCAGTTAACACTATACTGGGGAGACTTGGAACAAAGGTGCATATTGATGTTTTATTAAAATTAATATTCGCTCAGGCGGAGCCGATCTTACTCTATGGTATTGCGGCCTCCGGTTTGTCCTTTTCGGAATTAAAAGACTTTACGTATGTATATAACAGTATTTTCTTTAAAACATTTAAATCTTACGATAAAAATGTTGTACTGAATTGTCAATGGTATTGTGGTTTCTGGCCATTTGAAATATTACTTGATTTTCATAGGTATAACTTTTTGAGTAAATTAATTGCCGTTAATCAGTTAAATGATAAAATAGAATTAGACAATTCTGACTATTTGAATTACAAAGTTTTAAAAAATAAATATGCACTCCAGACAAAAGATTCACCAGCTGTGACTCGGTTTAGGTTTTGGTCATATTTTGAAAGTCTAGTTTTAAATACTGAATAGGTAAATTTTGGTTTAAACAATTATCTATTTAGTAAGAATTTTAGTTCTGTTTAGTTTTATTTATGATATATCTTATGTTGTATCTGTAGGTGATACTTGTTTGTTTTCTGTTTTCGTTTTTGTTTACTGCCATGACTTTGGTGAAATAAAGATTATATATAACTTTGAGAGTCTTGCCAATCCATTACACAGATATGGACTGTCAAATTATTTCACAGTTGATTCCACTTTAAATCTATAATGATTTGATGTAAAATAGCTCTTAAATTAATTATATGAACAGAGTAAAAATTAATTAACAATTTTTTCAATAATAGATTTATATAAACGCTGTCATGACATAGATGCATTGAGCTTATTAAGTGTTTTTTGAATTTTTCCTAAATTACTTGAAATTTCACTGGAATTATCACCAGCGATATGGTTAGAATTTAAATTATGCTGATTTATAAAAATAACACTTGCATGGAAAAATTTTTAAACTTTTTTTTCAGAAACTGTAATTTATAATTGAAAGACACTGATGACAATAAGAAAAATCAGAGTATCAAAACTTATAAATATTTTTACTAGCCTAATATTGTCATGAATAATGCTCTATTAACCCAGGATATATGACTGACAGGCACTCAACTGCTAAATAAGATAAGGAATAGAAAGAAAAATTGGAATGGTCATGTTTTGATCGAGAATGGATGATTTGAAAGATGACATTGAAAGAAGAATGGTTGCAAGAAGGTTAGGAGAAGAGCGATATTTGGGATTCTGGATGATTTTATAACTTATTTATATATTGATATGGAGATAAAATACGAATATTGAAATGTGGAAAAGATAATTATATGACACGGACCTGACAATAATTAAAAGTAGTACATTACTAGGGAGAGAGAGATAGTGAGAGAGATCAGTGTTTGCTACATTGGCGAGAGAAGGCTGCGTATTACGCGGATATATCTCAAGTTAAAAATAGGCGACGGTTTTGCTAAACTTCTTTCCGACATTATGATGTCGATATTTAAGCGGAGTTTGACTTTCTCAAAGCTGTAAACGTGCGTCAACTCGTAACCATGTTACCACTTTGTTAGACGCCGCTAAATTCAGCGAACCGAGTAACATTGTTTTATCAACAAAAGCTGAACCAAGCTTCGTATAGATTTTTGTGTCGTCTGCTTCTTTTCTGAAAAACGAGCAAGATGTCAAATCACTTAGCATTTCTCATCTGCGTACGTGTGCTTTTATTCTGTCTCATTCTCTCTCTCTCTCTCTCTCTCTCTCTCTCTCTATGTATATATATATATATATATATATATATATATATATATATATATATATATATATATATAAACATGTATGTATATATATATATATATATATATATACATGTATATCCCCTGTGTTGTGTTCGGGTGTGGTTGACCACTGCAGAATAGGGCAACCGCAAAACAATCTGCTGCGTGTATGTAAGAGGCGACTAAGTCAGGAGCTGAGGATGGCAAGAGGGGACCCACCTCATCATGAAATATTTTCCCCCAGGATTAAATGGTAATTAATCCATCTAACTTAGGAAGGCAACAGAAAACCGGCTCAGAAGCCATATTTTTCCCAAGCTATAGGCTACATAAGGTATGGATACGGCAAAAATTTGTGAAGGGATTAACTTGTTGATCTAAGGAGTGCTCTTATGGAGCGAGAAAACAGATTTTGACTATGAATATGTACCTTGAATCTGACAATTGGCAGTGCACTGAAAGTGAGACATGTTTATGTTTATACACACACACACATATATATATACATATATATGTGTATATATATAGATATATATATATATATATATATATATATATATATATATATATATATATATATATATACATGTATATATATATATATACATGTATATATATGTGCGTATGTGTATATATATATATATATATATATATATATTATATATATATATATATATATATATAACGTTTTAAGGTATATTATCCAGCTTTATATTTATTAGCCATATTCAGTCCAATAATAATATAGGACACGCTTATTCTGTTATTTATTGAAGTATATCTTGAGTACTATATAATTGAATAATGAATTGCTGGTATTCTTATAAAAAACATTAATTAAGGGAATGCAGCTTTATGACAACGCAATATTTCTAATGCATTGTTTTGTATCAAATCCTCATAATGTGACGTAATCATTAAACACGGAGCGAGTGCATATAATAATTGTATATTACATTTATGTGTGATGCCAGTTTGGTGTCAGGTTTGTCTCTAGAAAGCCTGCGATTGTCAATCAAGGCATTTGTGCATTCAAATAATTGTTACGTTGAATCCTAAGGTATTAGTAAATTTGTATTTAGTTTAACATTAAAACTATTTAAAAGGAAAAATAACATAGTTCATATTCATCATTCAATCAATTAAATATGTGTATGTGCAGAAAATAAACTATGTAGACCTAAATTAATTTGATTCTTTTCATATTAGAAATATTTACAATTTTCACAAATAATTATAATTATTACAGAATAGAGATAGAGCGAATGCGACATCCATTGCATCTTGTATTGCTTGAGACACCGTATTTCAAACGAGAATTAATAATTTTCAGAAAGCCTCAGTTTTCGACAGAATTAAGATGCTTTGAGCTGCCAGATTGTAGTAATAGAATTCTGGCAAGTCACAAGAAACTGATAATTCTTTGTCTATACAACAGCAAATGACACTATTTTGCTGCCACATCGAACGACGTCTGACTAACGTTTATACAATACTAATTCAAATATTTCTGAAAATATTTGCTGTAAAGTTTTTTCTTTGTATTATTAACATGAGAATACAAATATCTATTATCTGTCAAATTTGTGTCAGTTTTAATACTGGTATTTGCTGTTATTATACTTTACTCAGCAATTCATTCGACTTCAGTTGTCGTTGAACTGTTTCCATGTTAAATAAACATTCTCCTTAATCCTTCATTCATTATGCAACGTATCTTTCTAAAACCCGGGGCTTTCTAAGATTATTGTTATTTTATTTAGGGAATTACAAAACTAACGTATTTCTAAGAGCAGTATTGCTTATAGAGGAATGTTTCTTCTAATTGGCTTAAATATTTTAGAATCGAACTAAATCATTCAGGTATGAGGTGCTCTAAAATCATCAACTTAGCTTTACGTTTTGAACAAAATTATATTGTATAATAATTGGCTAGAAGTTGTAAAAAATCAATCGTTCATTTTAGCAATTTTCAGAGATTTCTAGTTAAATTTTATCTTTCAATTTTCAGCGTGCATGCGCTTAGAAATTATTCTTTTCAGATAATAATCGATGCTTTGTTGGTGATATTATAAAGAAAGGCTTTTCTACAATTAATAATGAATTAAATAATATCTTCTAAGCTCCGCGTAGAATTCTAGATATTTAAAATACCAGACTACTTGTATCGACACAGAGTACGCTTTTTAGCAGAAAAGTGTCCCCAATTGAGACCCAGGAAGTCATTCGGTAGGCTTAAGTTAAAGCCTTAAGTAGCGTGGAGACAGGCAACATCGAGAGGTTCCAATTAATGTAAAAGCAACACTAGTAAACAACATCATTTAGACTATAACTATTCTGTAATTTCTATGACAAGGGTGAGCACTAGGGTGATGGCAAAATTGTTTTTAATGAAACCACTTGCAATCGAGGAAACTTTATGAGTAATTTAAGAATGTAAGTTGTATTTTTGAAAAAAAAAAAAAAAAAAGTTCCCCCCTCCCTCCTTCCAAGGAAAAATTTGAAACATTTTTTTTCCCGAAAACGACATGATGTTTTTTTCTGTATTCAAAAGAGTAATAGTAATAAGTAAGCAACTTTTATTAACAAATAAGATGCAGAACAGTTATTATTCTGTAGAAAATGTACAAGAAATGTTTACAAATTTTGTTTTTCCTATGAACATTAGATTCAAAAATTCAAATTTTTTCGATTTTGCATACAGTTCCTCCATCAGTTTTACAGCACGTTCAGCACTTTGGTTTGCTGTGGGAATGTCAATTAATGACTCCTCGACCGACCCATTTGTCTCTAAACATTTAATTGCCTTTACTTCTTGCACTTTATCTTTGTGAGTGAGGTAAACAGTTCATTGAGGATTAGAGGTGAATGGAACCAAGCATTTGCCCATTCGTAGCAGATGAAGTCGCATGCTGGAGCGAGAATGCTACGCCACTCTGGTATAAGAAATAATGCTATCACAGCATATATCGCACACGAGTTTCATCTTGCCTGGTGTAAATTCGAGAGTTTCTTCCAGCTTATTTGAAGCCAATTTGAAGTTATTTTGTAATGACGATATGCCTGACAAAGTTCATATAAGAACTTGAAATTATCTCGCCGTCTAGGGTTCTCATGTGTGTGTTAACATCATCGGTCGCAACGAGGTGGTAATCAGCCTGAAGAGAATCATAGTTTTCTGTTAATTTGTCAATGAAGGAACAGTTTAGTTCTGGTTTGCTCATTGGCTCTTGAATAAGAAAATCCATGACATGCTTCAGAAGGAGGTCGAGTACATGATGCTGACAGCCATATACTGCGGCTTCTGAAAACCCTTGCTCAGGACATCACCTTTATGAGCTTTACAATCCCGTGAAAACGACCAGTATTTACTGCGGTCGTGTCGCTGATAATCATGCGAATATTTTCTCAAGCATCATATTCATCAAGTAGCTGATGTAGTTGCTTGTGAATGGCTGCAGCGGAACCACTGTCACATTTAAGAATACCGAGTTTGATTTCAGTTGTGATATTTTTCAGCAGCACTACTTGTTACTCTTCCCCTTGCAATATCTTACCATCAAACTGTAAACAATAGGGGTCTTTGTCTGGAAGTTTTATTTTGTTTTTCATTTTCTTTCCTTCAGGGATTACTCGTCTCCAGACACCCGTCGGATTTGGAACCGGAACATCATGAATCTGTTCAGCAATGATTGCTAGAACGTCATGTGCTTTATGTGTAGAAATATTGATTATCATTACAAGTAAACCCGCTGTTCTAGTACTTGCTCTTTGGTTCTTCGACTTGCACTACGGCGAAGATGGCGTGGAAGAAGAGGCTTACGACCCGGTTGAAGAATCAGAGGTTTCAGAATCCGCAGATTCTGAGACAGTACTATGTTTTTGTGTGGGTTGCGATTGAGAAGAGCTGGCTTGAGGTTGAGTTGTTGATAGTCTGATTCATTTTCTGGGATGGATTGATTCCAAAGGGGCTTGTTAAACCGTTGAAAAGCCAAACTTCCCTCCGCTCTTAACTTTCCTCTGGTAGAGCTCTTTATCCTCAGTGCTTTTCCATTCTCCATTAACGTTGGTGACATCAAATAGCTGGGAATGTGATTAAAAGCAGTCTAGAACGACATATAAAATTCAGTGTTAAATTGAAACCGATAGTAAAAATGGGGTATATGTGTGAAAAAGAAAAAGCAAAAGGTGGGGGAACTTTTAGAAGACTTCTTTTACTATTCTTTCCGGAATAGTAAAAGAGACAGATAATCACTTAAATACATACAGAGTAACAAACGAAATCTAATTTAATCGTTTAAAATCATGTAAGTTGTGCCTCATTACTTCTTTATATTCAACTTAACTTTCCTTTTTTCTCGTTTATATCTTTAAATAATAATTTACCGGCATGACTAAACAACTAGCACACGTTTGTAATTTGCGCATAATTTAACAAATCACTGAAGCAATACTTAATGATTTCTCAATTAGTAGAGTTTCCTACTAATTAGCATGAGCTGAGCATTACTGAAAAAATAGGTAATACTATGTATGCAGCAAAATATATAGGCCATTATAACATATAAAAATTTAAACTATCTAAAATCTATAATTATACTTTTTGCATTATGATTCCTTACATTTATAAGAATAACATTTTGTGGCAATTTTTCCAACGATACTTAAAATTTTATTCATATAAAGTTTGATCTTCTTGTTAATAAGTAAGTACGCATATGATAAAAAGTATCCAATCTGCGTTAGCTTTATTAAGCCTATATATACAGGAGGATATATACAGTAAATTCAATGCCATTGCTAACTTTTCAACAGGAAACTGCAATTTTCCATCTGTTGAGCTTAATTTATTTACGACCTTTGTAACTAACCTGCTGGGTAACGAACGGCAATAAAATTCATAATTTGATGTTCACTGGAGAGCGATTTAGCTGAGTATGGTTTGAACTCAACGCTTCTTACTGGAAAGACAACGTAAGCGCTTACAGAAGTGCCTCGATGAAATATTGTCAAGTCCTAAACGAAGCCTAGGAGATCACTGTATCTCTGGAGTGAATATTGTTCACCATGCATGAAAGTACTACAATGAGCATAATATGAGTTGAATACTTTCGTAAAACGTAAATTGTTATGAATTTTGATCAAGCTATACTTACAGGTATTTTGTTGAGGATTCGCAAAATATTGAACAATTCTGTGGTTCTTCCGTTGTTTTAGAAATATCCCTAACGATATAATTTTGGGGAAGATTTTGATGTTTAATTCCCTCAGTTCATCTATATGTTTTCCGTATTGCATTCGGGATATTGAACCATAAACTGCGAGTGTCGTAAGAGGCGACTTCACAAGAATTAGAAAGGCAAAGGGAAACGACTCAGCAGTCATACATTTCCCAAGCTATAGGCTGCATTAAGGTATGAATAAGGCATTGCTGTTGTGAAAACTACTTGAAGGCTAATAACTTTGACAATTTTTATCCAAACGTCTTGATACATTAAATTAAAGACAATTCTCCTTTCTATTAACTTGGTGAATATCTAGGAGATATTCTCACAAATGTTGGAGAAAGTGCCATTAATCGCCAATATATAATTTTCACCTCCTATGATCGCCTGTATGAAATTAAACCTGTATAGAGTGCTACTTTGTTGAGAATCGAAGGAGAATTTGAATGGAGGTGTATTTCTTGGACTACCTGCCACTTTGCAGAACACCAGAAAGAGTCTAATACCGGAATAAGTCTAAATGCTGATGGTCTATCAGGTTTATTCAGTATTCTCGATCTAAACATCGAAGCATCAACGACTTTCATATTATTTCCCCGGAGAAGACGAGTAAAACAGTCGAAACATGCGCTGTTTCACACGCTTAGAAATGCATTTATGCATGGGACAATAGCGAAGGAATTTCGAGAAAGTTAACCACAGTCATAAGGGATATAATCGTGTAAATCCAGATTATCTCTTGTTTTAAAACCCATTCTCTATTTTCACATACAATAAAATAAGTCTCAATTTAGTATCACGAGTTGAAGAAATTCTATAATTTAATGAGTAAAGATATTTCTTATTTTAATATATATGTAAACAGTACATAGAATTAGTATGAATAATTTCCTATAAACCTGCCACTTGGCAGTGCACTAAAGAGAGAGAGAGAGAGAGAGAGAGAGAGAGAGAGAGAGAGAGAGAGAGTATCAACATAGAATGGTTTCAGCCATGCAGACGTTAGACATACGGTCGTGTCTTTCATGGACTAGACTGTTCAGCTATTTATATAATCAGGTACTTTGAGCTTAATTACTATAAATATATGCAACAGTATATAGGCTTTAGTTCCGTTTTACACATTCCCAGTTTTCTTCATGTATATTCATTGTTTTAATTAATTCTATTTTGTACAAGTTGGCTTTCTTGTTTGATTTTGATTATATTATAAATTAGATTTTATATTCCAATAATATACCAATGCTTTACAGTACTTAGTAGTGAAGTCGAAGCTGAGGAAGGCATAGGGGCCCACCTCATCATAAGTAGAATCTTTACCGACATCGCCACTGGCTGGAGCCAGTGGCGATGTCGGTTAGGTACTCGACCGCGGATCAGTATGTGTGGGGTTCAAATTCTGCGCTCGCCAGTCACTGACATCGCTTTCGAGTGAGGAAACTGACGTTAACATTAGCTTTACCTTTACCAGCTTTTTTCAAGAATACTGTTATATCAAAATGTATGTTATAGATGATTTAAAGAAATACTCATACATGGAGATGAAGAGGTATACGAAAGATAGAGATGAGTGGAGGCGTTGGATACCATGGAGGTGCAAGTAGGAAATGTATTAAGAGAGAGAGAGAGCAGTATAATACAAATTTTAGTAATTCCGACTTAAGATAAATTTACTAGCTATTATTTGTTGTATTGTCGATTAACAAAGAGGAGATGGGCTTGATAAAGATATTCAAAACTTGTAGCTGTGCAAGATCTTAAGCTATAGAAAATATGAAACATAACATTCTGAATATATCATTTTTATTTCTGAGTGGGTTGCACCCATTCTCTATACGCAGGAGATTATGAATATGAATCAAACCCTGACGTCTGTGATTCTTCATGAACGCTACAGGAAAGGGTGCTAGGTAAAATTCATATTTTTGGAATGAGTAGAAGGGCTATTCAACCTATGAATGTCTCAATAGCGCAATGGTTATAGGTGTAGAGAAGGTCATGAAAAATTAAATGACAGACCCTGAGGTGTATTGAATCCTCCTAAGTTCGAATCCCAGCCGCGCTGATCTGAGAGTAAAATCTCGGACATTCACTGGACTGGCTAAATGGAAAATGGACAATATTGCCTAACGGATTTAATATGTGGTATTAAAAGTGATAGATATCACTTGACGTCCCTGACATTGCCTTATGGCGAAGAACCGGACGTTAAATTCTTATTGATTTGATTGATTGCTTGATATCAACGTAGTTGATCATTTCACTATAATGTGTGTTATTATTGTTATTTAATACTATGCATAGTGGAGATGTGTACGAACTAAATTTAGTTATTCGTTTCTATAGGAAAGATTTTGAGAATTGCAATTTTAGACAGAGGATAGCCTATCTGTGGCGGAGTATTAGCCGTTGCATTAGGCGTTAAAAGGATCAAACAACCTACAGTAGTTTTAGACAAATAGGGCCTATCATATTTCTGATTGCAGAAAAATTTGTTCTAGGATTACAATTCTCTTATTCTCTATTCTGATATAACAATTCTCTTCACAGAAGTTGCTGAGGAATTACTAAACTAAGCAATTATTTAAGTCTTCAAGGTAAGATAAGATTCCATTTCCATATCTAAATAAAAGATAATTAATTTTTTAATAAATTAATAGGAAATTTCAATCAGATAATTCATATGGCATTGTTGAAGCAAGAATCAGAAAGAGTAGATTTTCATGTAGCAGGGCCCTACAGATCTATCGTTGAACTATAGCCAGGCCAGTCGACCAACTTGTAAATCTAATCTCTCAATCAAATATTTATACACAATCTATCAAATTGAGAGATGAACCAATAAGTGGATGCGCAGTTCAACGGGGGCGACAGAAGTCGACGAAACACAAAAAGCTTTTCCATAACGTCGTTTCATCACGTTCATGTGTGGTGGATGAACAGAAAGCTTCTTGCTTCTCTTTTATTAATTGACTGCAATAGAAATGTTTGCCGCGGTTAAGAAATTCTTTAAAATATTGCAATTTAAGCAAGAATTGAGGAAGCCAATTGGAAACTACCTCAGAAGTCATATTTTCCCACGCTATAACCTACATTAAGTACAAATAAGATATTGTGAAGCGTTGCAACCTAGAACTTGTTGCAACCTAAAGTTGCAGTTATCCAATTCGAGCGAGTAAACTTGTGAAGGCATTTTGAAGCGAATTAACTTGTTGATCTATGGAGTGCTCTATGCGGAGCGTGAAAACAGACTCTAAGTACTTTATGCTCAGAGTCTGTTTCACACTCAGTGTCTACTATTATATATATATATATATATATATATATATATACATATATATATATATATATATTATATATATATAATATATATATTATATATATATACAGAACACTAGAGAGATAATGAGAAAGAGAAAGATAGAGAATTAGAGAGATTGTAACTTAATATGATTCTCTACTTTGAAAACAGACCATTAATGTAGCAGTTAGAGCTTTATGTTATAACTTGTTGCAACCTAAAGCTGCAGTTATTCCAATTCAAGCTACTCCAACATCACTTGTGTTATATATTGTAAATGTAGCATTATATACAGAGCCTATGTGTATATTGTATATATATATATATATATATATATATATATATATATATATATACATATATCATGATAATAACTATAATTATAATACTAATAAATGATTAATGTCCATTTCCTCATACAAAGATGATGTCAGGGAGTTCCCTCAATCGCATGTCACTACAAATCGATTCACCCAGGCGACCTGAAAAACATAAGCTGAAGAGAAAGGAAAGATATCCTAAACAATGCCGATCCCGTGATACAAAAATCAGTGATCAGGCAAGATAGTATATATATATATATATATATATATATATATATATATATATATATATATACATGTATATATATAGATATATATATATATATATATATATTATATACCATATATAAATGTATATATAGTATATCATTTTTGTCACAAAAGTAATTGTAAGAATGGAATACTTAATCTTTATCGAAGCATCTATTAAATAAAAGAACAATATTCTATGATAAAATAATATATATATATATATTTACTTTTCACTCTTTTTCTCTCTTTCGAAATTACAGCTTCAAAAGACGCTATTTTTAAAAAAAATTACATTATTATTATATTATTTTAATAATATTGTGTTAATATTATTATATATAATATTATATATATTTATTTATTTATTTATATGATATTATTATTTTAGTATAATAATATTATTTTTTTAATATATAATATAATATAATATAATATAATATTATAATATATTATAATATAATATATATTATAATATATTAAATATTATTATATATTATAATATTATATTATAATATTATAATATAATAATATAATATAATATTATTGTATTAGTATTATATTATTATTATTATTATTTGTATCCATATCCTAGGTAAACTGGGATTACAAGAAAAATGATGATGATAATGATGATGATAATAATAGTATTCCGTACCAACATTGAGCTAGTAAGCTCATGCCATAATCTTTGAATGTTCGATCAGGAGTTTGCCGAATTACCTTAAATGAAATCTAATTGTATGAAAATATAGCACAGTAAGGTCAATTTTACGTGACTCATTGGCTCATATATTATGCAATTCTGCCTTTTATGTTTATAGAATGACGCATACGAAAAAGTTAATATCTGTAAAACAAACATAGGAATTCATTGAAAAATTACTTTAAACACTAATAAATAATAAAATTTAATAAAATTAATTATGATTGGCAATATTATGTTAAAATAATAAATTAATTTAAAGTTAATTAATTCAAAAAG
Source organism: Enchytraeus crypticus (assembly GCA_905160935.1). Classification (NCBI taxonomy): domain Eukaryota; kingdom Metazoa; phylum Annelida; class Clitellata; order Enchytraeida; family Enchytraeidae; genus Enchytraeus; species Enchytraeus crypticus. Next base: position 1,216,152 of record CAJHZI010000547.1, on the reverse strand, counting down.
TTGGTTAGTTAAAATTTAAAGAAATTAAATTACCATTACATGAATTGACATTTGAAATAAAGAATCAAAGTTCTGAATCTTAGTCCACAACAGCGAGACCTTCTACAAAGGTCGAAGTCGTCTACTGTATTCCTTAACGAGCTGTTTAAAGGTATAAGAATATCATAATAGCGTATAACAGGTATATGAATGTCGAAATATGAATGTCTAAATAGCCTAGAGGCAACGTCATGAAGCTTTAAATTACAGATCCTAGGTGAATTGAACTCTCGCGGGTTCGAATCCCAGCCGCGCTGATCTGAGAGTAAAATCTCGAACATTCACTGGACTGGTTACACGGAAAATGAAATAAATTATTTAACGGTTTAAACACGTGGTATTAAAAAGTGATAGATATCAACATAGTTGATCAGTTCACTATAATGTGCGTTTATATTGCATATTCAGTTCAAACTATTAGTGCCTATATCATATTATGTGACTATAGGATATTAACGATTAACATTTTTGATTTTGTCACCTAATCTTGTTTCGAAAAAATAATTGTATGGTTTACGTCTTTCTGTTCATAAATTGATTTAATCATTTTTAATTACCTCTACTTTTAGTCTATGAGATAGGAATGAGTCCACAGCAGTGGGCCAAGAAAAGACGCATAGTATGCGCGTATAACAGAAAAGTTCCTACTCAAGCTTGACAAAAAAGTAATACTATCTCACTTTGTACGTGTTCCTCCTACAAGTTGAAATGCATTGGTTAGGCTTCTACGGTATCATATCAAATCAATTAAGTGAACAACAACAACAACAACAAAATTAGAGTGCTACTGTCGTCAATGACAACATTGAGCACTGTGGTACCAAATCAAATCCGATGAGCAGAGTGTGAGGTCCAAAAACAGGGCGATCCAAAATCCGAGGGTTCGGTCCGAGGAAGGGTACTAGTTGAATGGAGGTTTACATGCTGGTCTCAGTTCATGTGCATAGGTTGAATACGAGTGGTCAAAAAGAAAAGACTTCAACCGCCTATGAAACTGTTCATATGAAAGGAAAGGATTATCAGCAGAAGATGAGGGGGCGCGTAAAGTAGAAAGAAGAGAATTCCAGATCTGAGGAGCAGTGTGCTGGAAGGAGCGCTTGGAGGGCTTACTGCGAGAAGGGATGCTAGGTCGCTCTAAAGTACCTAGGACCTAGTGGATGACTGCATGGAGAAAGGGCTGTCTTACTTGTATTAAGTGGGACATGTAACCTTTGCCGGGGTAGTAATAGACTTGTATGTCAGAGAAGCTGCCTTGAAAACAATGCGTTCGCTGACTTTAAGCCAGTGCAGAGACTTCAATAGAGGAGTCACGTGGGAGTGCTTGGAGCGACGGAAGACTGCACGTGCAAGGGAATTTTGGATGAACTGCAATCTGTCGATTTCTCAGATTGGGACATTCAGAAACAAGGAGTTACAGTAGTCCAGTTTGGACGAGAGCCGCACAGATGGTAGAAGCGGTCTCAACGATAAGATATGGTCGTATTCGACGCAGATCTCTGATGTGGAAGAAGCAAGCCTGTGAAGTTTTGGTGATATGATCGTGGAATGTGAGATGCTGGTCGAGGATGACACCGAGGCTCTTGACAGAAGAAACAGGTGTGATGGCCAGGTCAGAGGTGAGAGGGAGGTAAGTCTCATTCAGTTTTAACATTTGTTGAAGTGTCCCAAATATCACAAACTCAGTCTTGGATGGATTGAGCGCTAAGAAATTGGCAGACATCCATGAAGAAATCGACTGGAAGGATTGCTGTAGGCATGCTTTGGTATCAGGATAGGAGTGGGGGGTAAAGCATGTGTATAGCTGAGTGTCGTCAGCAAAAAGTTGGTGGTCAAGTGAATGAGAGGAAATCAATGAGCTTAAAGGTGTAATGTAGAGGTTGAATAGGATTGGACCAAGAACGGAGCCCTGAGGCACACCGTACTTGAGGTTGGAAGGTGGAGATGCATACTCTTGCACTTTTACGCTGAGAGTACGATCGGTAAGGTATGATGTAAGCCATGCAAAACATTGCCATGGATACCAAACCAAGAGGAAAGACGCTGTAGGAGGATTTGGCGATCTATGGTGTCAAAGGCCGCAGATAGATCGAGCATGCAAAGCCCAGTGACACGCTGAGTGCTCATGGCGTTGGTGATGGTATTGCAGATTGAGAGAAGAACAGTTTCAGTAGAGCGGTTCTTAGTGTATGCCGATTGGTGTTCATTAAATAGGTCATTGGATTCGAGATGAGTGGAGAGTCTACGAAAGACTAATCTCTCAGTGAGTTTGGAGAGGTATGATAGGTTGGATATTGGTCTGTAGTTGGAAAGTGATTCTTTATCTAGTTAGGGCTTTATCAAGAGTAGTGTGACGATGGCATTTTTGAATGAATGAGGAAATGTGCCAGTGGACTAGGAATGGTTGACAATCTGGAAAATTGTGGGCGCGAGAACAAGGATGCACTTCTTCAAGAGAGAAGTAGGGATAGGATCGAGATCACAATGCTTGGGGAGTGAATTCAAGACTTGTTGCGCAATCTCGTCGATGGTGACAGTGGTAAAGCTGTGGAACTGCTCATGGATTGATTTGGTTGGTTGAATGTAGTGAGGTGATGATTTGGCTTCATGAGTGATAGAGGACCTGAGTTTATTGATTTTGTCGGAGAAGTGAAAGGAAAATTGATTGGGAAGTGATTTCACAGGAAGTGAAGGCAGAGAAGGAGAGGGTGTCCTGTGTAAAAGCGTGTTAACCGCTTTCCATAAGTTCCTGGAGTCTACTGCAATGCTGATGACGGAGGAGTAGTATTGCTGTTTGGCAGATGCAATGGCGGTGCAATACAGCTTGTATTGTAAATATTAGGTGGTTTTCCAAACCACAGCATGGGTTTCACGCCATTTCCTGTCAGCTTTACGACACGAGACTTTAAATTAGCCAGCTCAGGAGTGAACCAGGAGTTAGACTCTCTGACAGTTTTGCTAGTCAAAGGTGCGTGCTTATAAAGCAGAGCAGAAAGGGTGGAGTTATACTGTAGTACAAGTTCATTGAGATCTGGAGAAGGCGACTTGATTAGAGTCGAGTTCTCAAGATCAGAACAGAATTGATTGATGTCGATGCTATTTACTTTGCGATATAATATTGTGGGGGTGTTTGGAACAGTTTTAGGTTTGATATGATTGAAAGAGCAAGTGACAGGGAAATGGTCAGACGGAGAGTGAGATAGAATGTCAATACTTGCAGGATCAAGTGCTGACACAGAGGAGGTAATGACTAGATCTAGGGTGTGGTTATCCAAGTGTGTGGCAACGTTAACGTGTTGTACAGCGTTGCAGGATTTAAGTAAACTATTGAACTGCTGGGTAGCGTGATCTAGTGGTTTGTCAACATGAATGTTGAGATCACCAGTGATGACATAGTCAGATTTGGACGAGGTGAGAGAAGACAACAATGCAGCAAACTCCGATAGGAACGTTGAAAAGGGTTTGGCATACGGAGAAGATGTAGGCGTCGGTACACAGAAACGACATGCAGTGTACATGAGTTGATTTTGACAGTTGATGAAATGGCTACAAAAGAAGAGAATTTATGTGAGCAGCTGCTCAGGAAAGTGAAAGGCGTCCTAAAAAGGAGTGCCACTTCACCACCCTTAGCACCAGAGATTCTGGTATCACGGTTAGCAATATGAATTTCGTAACCAGGAAGAAGGATGGCTATCGGCTCACTAAGTGAGGTTTTGGCTGATAACCAGGTTCCACTTAAGGCGAAACAGTCAAATTTGTAGGTGTTGGCTAAGTCGTGTAGTGCAATAGCGTGGTCAAAGTTGGAGATCGATCGGATATTAAGGGAGCATAGTGAAACATTGGTGCGGAGAGAATTTATTGCGTTAATGCGAGGAGACATGGCGAGGAGGTAGTAAAAATGAACAGTTAGTGATATGAAATTAATACAATATTGTCAAGTAGATGGAATGCAAAATACTATTTTAGCCAAAAGTTATATATACACAAGTTTATACATAAGTTACAGTACTGCCATCATGTGGCAGTACTGTACTACTGAAAGCTATTAGACAGTTAAAATTGAAAGCTATTAAAAATAAATAAACACGCCAAAAAATAAACAATAAACAAACACGTTAATAAAACCAATGCACTTATCTTAAGGCATGTTTATGAAAGGTATGCATTAATAATAATTTTAGCTTACCTTTTATAAAATTGAGATAAATTACTAGGACGCAGATGGAGACAGTGCTTGCGTGAATATCCATGCTTACTAATGGTAGTGTTAACTGCAGCTGAGCCTTTAACTTGACTGCGCAGAATCCTTACAATTACAGTCACAATTATTTCCAACAAATCTCATTGCGTCACGCGATCTACCAGTCGATAAATGTCGATAAAAAGACCAAATAATTCCTGGTGCTTTATGATCCAATTTTCTGCCTTTTATAGCGTATTTTTGAATCTATATGATATTTAGTCTTAATTTTCTATTCACTAGCTGCATTAGGGACCTATAAATGAACTAATCCTTGACTTAATTCATTAAATTTTTCTTCTAACTAAACATTTCTTGCGTAAAACTACAATACAATACACTGTTCAAGACTCTGCGCTATTGAATAAGTTATAATTAACCATAAACACTTACAATAATAAAAATCATCAAAACAATAGTACTAACGTAAACAAAATGAATGAGCCTAATCTTCAAAGGTTGCAATTTTGAGAGCAGTGGAATTAATTTAGACTATTTTATAGTGCGATAATAAGCAAAAAATAACATTCGCAATCTGTACAAAGATATACATGTAAAACTTAAAGATAATAACTTAGTAAACCAGCCATTAAGTAAAATAAATAACCCAAGTACTGTAGAAGTGCTTCATGAACTAAATAAAATAATTAAAATTAATGAATTAATTAATTTAAAAGAGTTTGAAAAAACGTTAACAAGGGTTTTTAGTTCTAGCATTATTTAGGTTTTCGGCCGTTTGAGTGTTTATTAGGCCTGCATAAGTTGAACTCCAGCGTTATGACGTAACCACTGAGGGATAGAACTAATGTTTACAATAAAATAGACGTGAGAGGTGACTGCAGTATTTTAGAAAAGCTGCATAAATCTCATTAGAATTATCTAAACCTAGTATATATTAAGGCCTCATAAAAGCTTAATGCTTGCTTTGGGATTATCTTAAAATTCAATGTTCGCAGTTGTATGTATAACAAAACATAAATGAGATATTGATTAAGAATCTGTGCCTTGAACCCACACCTTAGCTTGAGCTTTACAGAAATACAGGAAGCGAGAGATTCAATTCACTACTGAGCATAGATCTACAACTACGTAGAAGATCTGTCCATAAATTCCAGGACACCCTCCCGAACGCGTTAATGCGGCAAAGCTCAATCAACCGGAAGTCGACTTTAAAGCAGCGCTATCTTATCTGCAGCCGCAGTCAATCGATGTGGAACTGCTGCAAATTTGACATTGAAGAAATTTACTGGGAAGCTAGTGAAGTCGCGAAATGTCTAAACAGACAATTTTCAGTCTTTAACGCTGATGCCTTGACGCTAGCTTTATTTCGCAATACATTGGCAAGAAATCAGATTTCGTGGCAATCGATATTCTCTGTCATTGAGGCTATGCTTCTCGGTACGGATTTACCCGAACACCGTCCGTTCAAAGCCGAATTAGCTAGACCGACGAGTGAAGCCAAATCCGTTCGACCAATTTCTTTCTTCCAAAAATTCATTTCGCTTCGTAAATCAGTGCCTGCTTTACGACGAAATCAGTTACAGCTCAAATCATGTATTTTTTCTAGTTTTCGTTATAGTACAAATCTGAATGCCGCACTTACATGATAGATATTATGTCCAATCGAGATTCAAATCGCTGTACTTATTCTTTCTTACTCTTCCTTTCTTCTTTGTAACTCGATCGTTATCCAGTTACGCCACCTTTTATATATATGAACATATGCCTTATTTAAATCCAAACCTTCTATTTCAATGAATTTGCCTCTCGGATGAAGCATGAGGAATAATGCACGAGTAGGCTAAGTTGGGAGTGCAGGTAATGTTTAAATCGTGCAGATCTTTAAAACGATGTTTGGAATTAAATTTTATATTCTTGTCTGAATATTTTTATTTTATAAACTCTGTAATTGTGCGACAGATCTTTAAAACTTATCTACAATTTTTTGCAAATGACACATTTTTGCTATGTCAAATCGATTTCAGTTAAGGAGTGACAACATTGATATATTCCGGGTAATGTTTGTAATCCATGGCATATGTATACTAATCTCATTAGTGCGACAACATTTGCAGCTTTTTCTAGAACAGCCTTGGAGTACAATAAATTATTAAAAATCCGCAGGTCTCAAGCTTCTGCAGAATATTTTTCGAATAAAAACGCTAACCCTCCCACCAGGGAGACCTAATACCCCTCTGTGGCTCAATCGATCATAAGGCGGCAATACCTTCACCTACGGGGACCACTGGTCTATGCTTTCTCTATCACTTCATCTCTCTATCTCCCTCTCTTCATTTCTCTATCTCTATTGTTCCATCATGTAGCATGCCCGAGATCCATTTTTATGCTTCACTTGTGCTTATTTACTCTCGATATCACTCTGATCAACTGAGAATTGCATCACATCACTGAAGCTATGAACAACAATTATGTGATTTAAACGTTACTTTAGTGAGAAGTACCTAACAATACGTACATGTAAGTGGTTTTCAGTTTCGATTTTCTTAGCTACAAATCATTTCTGAATCTCGTTTTCGCAACATGTGCTAGGACTATATAGGCCTACTATAATATATATTTTTTAAGCGTTTGCGCATCTGACACAACACGATCAAGTCAAGGTACATAGTTTACTGAATATATGTAGTTTAGCACTCGTAATTAAAAAATACATATTGATTAAATTAGTAAACAGTTCACAGTGTCTTCGATAGAGGCGCTTTTGAATTTAAACAGTTATCGGTAAACATTACGCAAAATAAATGAATAAAGCTAATCATTGAGGTTTCTAAATAATTTCGGGGAATGTAAAAATTTATAGTATTATCTCATTAGCCGGTAAAATAATCGAAGACTTTCCAGAATTGCAAATGTTTACAAATATTTTATAGGTCTGCTAGTTCACCATAGATTTCATTCTAATTTTTGGTTACACTCCAGCATATAAATGAAGATTAAAAATGAAGATATTAGTTTAAACTAACAAGAATTGCTGCTCGAACACAATATAGGCCTATGCATTTATGTATTTTATTTGAATATCTACCTTGAGCGTACATTATCTCTACCAAGAAAACATAACCGTAAGATTTAACCTATCATTCACCTAATAGAATAATACATGTATTTAAAGGAATCTTACGTAAATATAAATTAAGAATTATATCTTAAATATCTTCACGAATGACTTAAATAAATGTTTAAAATGCATGTACAGTTGTGAGCGCTTGAGTAGGACTGAGTAGGTCTATATAATGACTGCGCAGCTCTGGGCGCCTCCACACTTCTAACTGTCATTCAACCATCTCCGTCATTGAGCTAGTGCCTACTGACTGTAATGAATTGACAGTGCAATAGCTTTATACTGTTCTTTGTTCATTGTTGCTTATTTTTAATTAAGGAACAATTTATTAGCAATCAACAGCAGGATACGGTCAATGTGCGCAAGTAATAAAACAATTTGAATTTTGCCAACATGTAATAACACCTGCATTTGAATAAATCTGAAAATACATAATATCGAGTTTTTTTAAATCACTCTTACAATTTAATTTAATAATGCATTTTAAATATCATGCCATAGTCTGGTGCTTTTGTCTAGCCCCGTCTTGTCTTTGTCTTGTCACAGCAGAATGAAAGAACCGTAGTTTGCTCATATCTTTTAAGAGAAGTCTAAGCAACGACGAGAAACAAGAACTGGACATCTGATCAGATGCCATATTCATCTCATTTAAGGGATATATTAATATTTGTTAAAATCATAACCTTCTGAAGAAAGTAGACTTCTGATATTAAATATGCAGATTGAGCCTATGTTTCGGAAAAGGCTCTGAAAATGAGTGAAATATTAGACAGTGTAAACTAATGCAACTTGTAAAGTCTGTCCTGGAAAAATGTTGTTAAATATTTCACAGCAAATTCTAAGAATATATATTTTATTTCATTTTATAACATCTTTCACAAGATATTTGTAGCGATGGATAGTACTTTCAATGTGTGTCCTATTAATGTCTTATTAATGCGCGCGTATAAATATACAGACTGCAAATAGACTTGCCCTCTATTTTGTGAACTTTCTACCTGTGTACATGTAGCATGTGCAAAATGTAATGTTATATATGTATATATATATATATATATATATATATATATATATATATATTTCCATACATCATCATCATCATCCTCCTCCTCCCTTAAATCCCAGTTTAACCAGGATCGGGATACAAATAGACTGTCTCAAATCCTCTCTGTCCTACACCACACCACCAGCCAATCCCCTATTTGAGACTTTTCCATTTGTTTAAATATTTGTGGCAATTTCTGGAGCCTAGGCGCTCACCAACCGAATGCCCTTTCTGACGTTTGTATGGATCTTAGTGCTTTAGTCGCCTTTTACGACACGTGCCGTCATCGATTAGTCAAATTCTTCAAACAACACGGGGATAGTATATATATATATATATATATATATATATATATATATATATATATATATACATATATATATACATGTATATATATATATGTATATATATATATGCATACAGTGTGTATACAGGGTGAGTAAAAAAAAGTGATAACACCTGCAAAAGGTGTGAATATCTCAGGTCATTGTCACTATTTTCAAACCTAATTTTTACCAATTACCAAAGGACTAATTTTTGTGATGGGCTGGCCAATTTTAATCCATTTTAATCTATATATTGGCCAGTTACACAAGTTTCAGCAGTGCAATCCCCATTTTGTACCTAAAAATGGCGTTTGCTACAACGGTAAGGGCAAATTGCACTTCATTGGCAAGAAGGAAAAGGTGAACGCTCAGCAATACGTCTTCCCAAGCTGTTTGATGATTTGCAATGCTCTTCTACCAAATGGTTTCATCTTTCAGTAGAATGGTGCTCCGGCTCATGCATCTCGTCATGCACAGGAATGGATCCGCGATAGAAATCCGCATTTCATCAAGAAGAAAGAATGGACTCCAAACTCTCCCGATCACAATCCTCTCGATTACCATGTCTGCGGAGCCATGCTGCATCTCTATCAGAAACACCAGTCGAAGCCTAAAAAGAAGACAGAACTGCAAGAAGTGCTACCTACCATCAATTTGGGTGAGACTGCCCTAAGCTGGAATCAATAAGGCTGTCCTAGCGTTCCGAAAGCTGCTGCAGTCCTGAAAAGCAGCTGGAGGAAAGCATATCGAATAGGCAGTAATGCTAGCAGATACAACTTTTTCTTTCAGAACCGCCACAACGACCCTTTTCATGGTCAAAAAATAAAGTTAAATATACTTTTTTATTTACAGTACACTCAAAAAAGGGGGGTTGCTCTGCTGAAACTTTCATAATTGGCCAATCGATGTATTAAAATGGATAAAATTGGCCACCTCATCAAAAATTAGTCATTTAGTAATTGGTAAAAGTATGATTTGAAAATATTAACAATAGCCTTAGATATTCAAACTTTTTGCAGGTGTTATCACTTGTTTTATTCACCTTGTATATACATGTATATAACATTAAAAGTAAATTTCCAATAGACAGCAATGAGTCTTTGTAGAGTATTATATTCAAATTTTGGCGCTATTTTTAAAATGCTCTATTTTAACTAATGCACGGTGTCCGCTCTATCTTCCATTTCTCTCTTCATGTCTACATATGAGTGTGGTGGAACTTTAAATCATCAAGCAACACTCTTTTATCTTGTTCTTACTGTTGTTGTTATCTTGTTGTTGTTTTGCTGTTCTCATTCCTGTTGTTATTGGAGATGGGAATTTTATGAATTTCCAGAGTTCGGGTTCGGTTCGGTTCGTTGAAAATGAAAGTTCGGTTCGGTTCGGGTTCGGTTAGCAGTTGACAATTTGAGAATTCGGTTCGGTTCGTTGAAAATGAAAGTTCGATTCGGTTCGTGTTCGGTTCTAACAAGAGTTCGGGTTCGGCTAGGTTCGTCTTGCTTTCCAACTCGCAAGAGTTCGATTCGAGTTTGAAATGGTTTGATTTGGATAATGTTGCAATTGCTTAACTTTACTAATAATAATTATAGTTATGACAAACATGTTTAAAATGCTTTATGGTAAAAACTGTATGCTTAAAAATTCATTAAGTCCTAATAGCTGCCACATTTTTTCACCTGGGTAAAAATATGACAGTGAAAAAAGGAGAGAAGTGGTTTTTATTCATGTACATTTCTTAAAATATTGTAAGTTGACCAACAAATGCTCACAATATAGATATTTAGCTTTATTATTGTATCTGAAATATTCTCCTTGATTATAACAAGCAAATAGAATGTTTCATCAATTTTTAAATTTTTTGTCACTATAGGCCTAAATATTAGATAAGTTTATAATTAAGTGGAAATATCTTGGCTAAAATTAGATCCAATATTTCAGAGACAAAGTGCAATTTAGTAACATAAAAATGTCAAATAAAGATGACTTGGTAAACACGTGTACTTCTATAGAAAAATGATCCTAATATACACCGTTTCCTATCAACTGACCAGTAATAAGCTTCATAATTTGCCTTAGGGTTTCAAATTTTAAACTCTCAGATCAATTATGAAGTTACGAAAATAGTTATGAAATTATTGAATTGCTATGATGCAAAATTATTTACTCCAGAGAGTCTTAACACATATAGAATGTCATATTTAATTATTTGTAAATCTTCAAAAATATTTAGGTAGCACACTAAAATTAGAAAAAAATCATAATTTGAATTTTAACAAGAACAAATCCACCCAGATTGAGTCAAGCATTTTCAAATTTTCATGGAATACTCTCATCACTTTTGTCTCCTTGATGTTAATCTTCATTCCATATTTCAATACCGTATCATTCAGACAATCTCTTATCATCTGTAGGCCCGTCTCGCTTCCCGCTAGCATTCATTTGTACCGCTACCATTTTAAAATTTGTGTATGAACCAGCCTTACCTGAATATATGCTATTGGAAACTGTAAGACATGTAAATGCAAACACTAATATATACTTTTATTGTTTTTACTATCTTTATTTAATGTCAGACTAGTGAAGAAGAAAGGAACTACAAGAGTTTGGTTCACCTCGGTTTGGACGAAGTCTGGGTTCGGGTTCAGTTCGGGTTCGGCCAGAGTCTGGGTTCGGGTTCGGTCAGAGTCTGGATTCGAGTTCGGTTCGGTTCGGTCAAAATTCTAGATTTTAGGGTTCGGTTCGGGTTCGGTTCGATTCCCATCTCTAGTTGTTTTATACCATTTTATTGAGAGATTCTGCTTATGACGACTTGGGCCCCAATGCCTTCCTCGGCGTCTACTAACATTTACTGGGCAGGGGCGTCATTCCCTGAGAAAACAATCCTGTTTACCCTAATATACAGGTATAGTAGGGCAACATATACATGCATATATATACATGTATATATATATACATGTATATATATACATATATTGTAGGCTAAAGTTTAAGGATCGCTGTTGTCATAACACTGCATTTAGTATCTACAGAAGCATCTCACTGCTAGACTGCATGTACATATATATGGTACTGGCGGTTCTGAAAGACTTTTCTGAAAAAAAATTTAAATGCTGAGTCTTAGAAATAGAAAGCAGTACAAAATAGTTCATATGTAAGTATGTGCAACTACCATCGATTTTTTAATTAGCAACATTTTCTTATACTTTCTTTTTCATTTTTGAATTTTTCTTTTCATCAATTTCCCTATGCATAATGGCATTTACTTTTGTGACTTTTAAAGTCTTTCTAAGTTTCTGGACTTAGCAATTGTACCTTGAAATAAATATCAGAATGCCACATTAGAGTACTTCATATTTCACAGTATGCATGTAAGTTGTGAGAGGCGTCACTTCAAGATGAGTAGATAACTACTGACCCCGGTATATAAACTACTGACCCAGTAGATCAATTACTAACTCTAGTAGATTAACTACTTACCCCAGTAGATTAACTACTGACCCCAGTAGATTAACTACTGACGGACCCCAGTAGATTAACTATTGACCCAGTAGCTTAACTACTGACCCCAGTAGATTAACTACTGACCCCAGTATATTAACAACTGACCCAGTATATTAACTACTGACCCCAGTAGATTAACTACTGACCCCAGTAGATTAACTACTGACCCCAGTAGATTAACAACTGACGCCAATAGATTAACTACTGCCACCATTAGATTAACTACTTGCCCCAGTAGATTACCAATTGACCCATATCAACCTGTGCACAGACAGATCTGTGCATCTGCTGTAATTAACCAGTTTGGACATCTGCCGACTAAAAATGTATAATTATATTATCAGGGTAGTAGCTCTCGGTTCAAACCTTCATCGTGCGGTGGAACTTCCACAGACTGCTGCGGTACAAGACTATTTATAACGATTGCTAAGTACCCAGAACACTGAATATGCTCGAGTGAGCACGACTAGGTATCTAATAGTGTGAATCCTTAACATTGCCTTCATGCATAATTTATCCATCTCCCGGGAGTCAAAACTGAACGACGTCATTAATAACATCCAGCTGGGAAAAGTTCTCGGCGAGGAATCGTCAGATTTAATTGCTAACTTCGTCGCCCGTATCTATTTGTTTAAAGGCCGTTAAAAATAAATGATATCATAAAACGGTTGTTAAAATGGCTGTGTTTCGAATAGGAAAGCGAAGAGTTACACGCATTTACTTGCGCCCAAGTTATGCCAAGCAAACAGTGCTTTTATGGCTTCACTCTTATAACAGGTCCAAGGCGCTAATAATTATTACACGTCTTAATATTTTATGTTCATTGTGTCAACACTCGGTGTGGTTAATGTAATGCTGTTTGCCTATATCCATGCGGTATTAGGCTTTAAGGAATAAACCTTTATTCAGAATTGGTTGCAATATGTTAAGATTTCTTAATAGCGTCGTATGGTTTAACTAGTGGCCGCGTGAGATATTACGAACGCATTGGTCCAGCATGCACGACGTTTAACGTCAAATACGAAATTAAGCTAGTTAGTAAATTAGTAAATTATTTTAATTAGTTAATTATTTTAATTAGTAAATTATTTTAAAAACCTCATAATACATGTGAGTAGAAAGACAATATGCATGTATATATATACATATACATATATATATAATATTTATATTATATTATATTATATATATATATATATATATATATATATATATATATATATATATATATATATATGACATACCAATATACATCACTTACATAAGCAATCAATATTCATTAAAGAACGTCGGACTCAGTGAACAATCGGATGGGCGACCACTTCAGAAGACTGAGTGCTAGCGGTTTTATAAACACCTTTGATCTTTGAAGGTAATTTCAATAATTCACACTAGCTGCAATTGATGAGCTACCAAATGGCCAAAATTACTAATAATCTAAGAGAGACAATTAAGCAATGAAGACTACAAACAGCAAATGCATGCAAGCAATTGAATTCTGTAGCACTTGCTATATGTCACAGGTGTAACAAAATAAACATAACGTAAACGTATTAAGCATCTTACTGCAGAAAGTAAACGCAACAAGGCTAGTGAAATTTAAACTACCACAATTTAAACTACTTTATTTCAATTACTAGTATTACATGTAATAAACAAGTAGCGCGATGCTACTTAAGGGACTAAGCTACAGCCTATAAGCTAAGCAACAACAATAAAAACGTGCAACTAAACCAATGAGCTACTAAGGTAATGCAACAAAGCAATTTAAAACAACTGCCAAAGCATCTAAACAAAAACGGCTCAAATAGAGATAGTAATCAACTAATAATAATAACAACACAATGAACTAAACTAAGTAAACTAAACGAAGACAACTAAACTAGTGCAAATAAAATAAATTAATTAAATAAAGCCTCTGGAGCGGAGTAAGTGGGTGTTTTGATTGAAATATCTTCGACGTGGATGAAAACAAGAAAGAGTGCGAGTTTTTTGTTTCGGTTGATCTGGTTGAGTCAAATCGAAATAAAATCGATCGCGTCATTGTATGGCGCTCACTCTGACAAACAGCAAAACGTTTATCTTGATAGAATGCACAAGTGCGCAGCAGTCGGTCGTACCGAACATGACTACTTACTAGTTATCAACATGTCTACGCATTGATATAACTAATACTAATAATTTTACATAACAAACGAAACTTTCAAAATAAAGAAAAGCAGTAACATGTAGACATGAAGGACCAGCTTCTATAACTTTTATTGAGAAACATATCATTGTTAGCTAACATTGGCTTATAAGGCTGTAAGAAAATAGTAAGTCTACAAATTATAATTAAAGAGCCCCCTTAAAGCAATTAGAGACTGACACTATTTGACATTAGGCAAGCTTGCTGGAATGTAAATCTCTTTTATTAATGTAGTTCAAATCTAACACAGAAGCTAAAAGATTTACTGCGACACTGTCGACCCTACTAGATTTAAAATGCAATTTCGACTGTCAATTTGCTAGTTTGACGAAGTCTAAATTAAATGATTTGACAAATCATTTCTTTCAATTCGGAATCATATTACTGTGCAATAATATAAGCATCGTGTGTGACTTAATTAACAGTTATTAACCAAGGTCGTTATGAAGTTATCGATATACAATAACCTCATGCGCCCATACACGAGTTCCATTTCCGATCATTCTTAATCTTATATTTATACACATGTACATGTATATATATATATATATATATATATATATATATATATATATATATACATGTATATAAATATATATATATATATATATACATATAGTATACATATATATGCATAAATATAGTATATCTTCTTCTCTAAGTGCCGTGCCTGTTCCAAGCCTGGGCGGTCATGGTCATATTCCTCCATATGTCTCTGTTCATTGTTGCTCTGATCATCTCTGTTTCAGTTAACTGCATCCATTTGCTAAGACTCCTAATGCACGTCATCCGCTGTCGACCCTTGCATCTTTTTCCTTCTATTATTCCTGTCACTACGGTATTTTCAACTATTTTGTATCGCATAATGTGTCCGAAAAATTTCATCTGTTGTCGTCGTATTCGATTCAAAAGGTCACGACAAGTTGACATTCTTTGTAAAACATCTTCATTTTTCAACGCGGTCTTTATAAGATATACGTAGCATTCTTCCATAGAACCACATCCCTGTTGCCTCAAGTTTCGATTCCATTACAGAAGAGGTTGTCCAAACTTCACTTCCATATAACAATAGTGGTTGAATATAGCATTGAAGAAGTCTTTTTATGGTATCAGTTGATAATTTATGGCTTCTAAAAATCTTTGACATTCTGTTATATGCCTCCGTAGCCATGGCTATTCTGTTTATTTCCTTGTCACATTTCCCATTTTGATGAATAAGTGACCCTAAATTTATGACTGATTCGACTTGTTTGACATTTTGACCTCTTACATTGATTAAGCATGGCTGTGGCATTTTATACAGTAAATATATTCATGTATATAGTCTTAGTCATTTAGACATAAAATTAAGAATGAATTGAAATGTATACAGGACGATGCGAGAAGAGTTTAACAAAGACACAGATTGTAATTGAAGAACTCCTTGAATTAATGCTGATATTCTTCTGATCAGTCATTTATATTCATGTATTTTTATTTCTTTTGTATATAAAATAAAGAGAAAGAATAAATTATAAATTAATACAACTGAACATTTTCTTTAATTGTCACAATTTTGGCGTAAACTGTAAATATAAATACAAAATATATGAGTGCAAATTTGTACATCAAAATTTGTATATAAGCTTAATTTAATAAGCATATGGTTAATAAGAAAAATGTAAATGACCTTTCCTAATGTTGCTAAAATCCACTGCAACTGAATTCCATGATTATTGCAAATACCAAATCATAAGAAATTATTGATCAATGTGTCATTCTACAGAATACTGAAACAGATGATGATGATATATAATCGATGCGTGAATACTTGGCATTTTCTCTTGCATCTCATCAGTATCGTAATAACGAGCGTTTTGGTTGTTTAGGCATCGCTAGAATGATTGAATTCTTCGATGAATTACAGAGCTTACTGTACATTCTGAATGTGAGACAGTGAGACATTTCATTGTCCTAATTAGCAAAAAATATAACGATAAAGCAATTTACAAATAGTTTGGTGGCTTTACTTGCATTTCGCTTCAAATTTACCTGCGTTAAATTCTTGAGCGAGTTTATTTGAAATACAGCCCCCTTTGTGGTTGCATGTATATTCGTTTAACATGTTAAATTGCCAGGCATTTAAAATGGTATGAAAATTCTAGAAATTTTAACATGATTTGCGTGCACTTTTACTTTCTAATTTTTGAAACGTTTTCAATTTTTTTGTAACGTTAAAAGTTGTACACTTTTTTAGTTCAGTTCTTTTAGCAGACTTCTATGTCAAAAATTACGAAACAAATTTCTTCTTTAATATTTTTAAATGTTAGAAATTGTTACCCTTGCTTTCTTCTTTAGCATATTTTTCTATTGTTACCTTCTGCAATAAATATATTTTCTTTATTGTCCTTTTACCCGTAATAATAAAGATCAGAACAATAAATGCTACAAGGCTAAGGAATGCGATGATAACAATATTGATTGATAATATATTAATGAATTTACCTGACTTTTGAATGCCATAAAGTGCAATTGAGTTATGGAGTTACTGTACTGAACTGGTTAGAACAATTTTCTGACTGACGCAAACTGCATTGTTATAGTCAAACATTTGCATGTAATTTACTAGTATAACTAATCATTAGCTTTCAAAAGCTAATATTTCTTTTCTCATTATTATCTTCTCTGTATCTTTTTCTTGAGATAAAAAAGCCTTCTCCCTGCTTATTTAGAAGTCATAGGAGAGCCGTCAGGTAGTGATTATTTCACTGAGTCTCTTGAAGAAATCCCTCAACTGAGGCAGGCACTCGGTCACTGTTCTTATTCATAAATCTTAGAAGACTGGATTGCTTGCTATTACAGCCATATTTAGAGTCCTTAAATCATTTAAGAATTAACATATTTATAATTAATTTGTTGCTAACAAATCTGTATGATGTTTCAAAAGCGTTAAATTAAAGAGATCTGAAAGTCTGTAACTGGAAGAAGTAGAAGGTTAATGTTTGTTCTCTATGCGCAAGGAAAGTGTTACTTAACATTTGGTCTATTCAGTGGTCCGGATTCAACAAACGTAGAATATAAAGAGAGAGATAATTGAAAGAGATAATTCCATGGTTCTGACGTTTGGCAGTACAGTTGAGAGAGAAATATATTGATAAGATATTGAATATGGCATTATAAAATTCCCCGTGCTTTGTTCGAGCCACTACATCAACCGTGAACTGTACGCGCCTGAAGAAGAAACTGAGTAGGAATTGAGGGTAATAACTGCTTATCTTTCAGAAACCATATTTTCGAAAATCAAGGGCTACATCAAGGTTTGTAATGGCTTAGCCTTTGGGATATGTTCAAGTTAATCGAACTAAGTAACTTATAATGTAAGTTATTTGTCTACTTGTTTAAGTTCAAACTTTTAGAAATGGATTTTTATTGTTATTTTCAACCCCCTAGTGTCCGGCCATTAAAGTAATTTTTAATATGAAAATAGTCAATTGTATGACTACCTACGGTTTTACTGTAGTATTTTAATAGAGATATTTTGTAATTCAGACTTTTGTAGATTTTGCTAGATAGTAATTATAGTAGAGTCGCACAGAGTTCAGGCTCTTTTGTCTTAACCTTTCTCATACTGCTTGTTTGTTTATCTGATTACATGTACGTTTCTATCACTTGTATAATTAAACAGAACGGCAGCCTATTTACTATATATGATTTCCTAATACACAACCAAAAGGTAGGTGATCGAAACCAGTCCGTAAATTTTAATTGACCCTAAACTTGTAGCGATAGCAACGTCACGGCAAGATGACTAACACTATATAACATCCTGGCCAGTGTTCTAACATGTCCTGTGCTAATCTCTGCGGATGATTTGCTGTCCGAATCTTGCTTTGATCACGATGAATATGAATGAAAAGGCTCGTTGGTCCATAGGAGCACTTCCATTTCATCTGAGAGGTGCGCAGCCTCCCAGGGACATATGCACGTGAAGTCAACTATGTAAATAGTAGAGCAAATAAATTTTCAACAATTCATCGAGAAGCTAATGAAGATATAGTGCAGATGATAGTTTGTTTTCGTCCAGTCACTTTAATGAAGAAATTCTGTTCAAATTAGGAAAACAACTGGCGCTGACGTAGGCTTTAAGTGGTTTGTTGTTATTATTTAAAAGCTAAAAAGCTAATAAAGCTAATGTTAACGTCAGTTTCCTCACTCAAAAGCGATATCAGTGACGGACGAGTCCAGGATTTGAACC